>JAGVSL010000253.1:0-39665 GCA_022494535.1 Himalopsyche phryganea
CTTTCATACTAAATGACACAGTGCAAAATGGCTGTAAACGCACCATCTGCAAGGCGCACAGTGAGAGTTGAAAGAATAGCTATATATGTCTGACGATTCGCTTTAACACAAAGGTCTTACAGCATATCTTATCATAGAGTTTCGCTTCGAGACGAGCGCACACAGCGTCATAAAACAATGCGAAATCGTATGCAGCTAAGCAGTTTTGAGAGTGCTTTAGGCCTGCGTAGGCACTGCTGCGCACCTGGTCATCGCACTCCTAGCGTAGGCGGTGCACTGCGTGTACGGCAGGGTTATCAGTTAGCTTCGCAGGGTGACAACCTTGAGGATCGCCCGCAGCTGTATGGAATAACTTACATACTAAAATGACACAGTGCGAAAATGGCACAGTAGCAAGCTATATATGTCTGAAGATTTACTTTTGCCAGGGGGTGAAACAGCAGATCACATCATAGAGATTCGCTTCGAGACGAGCGCACACAGCGCGATGTAACAATGCGAAATCGTATGCAGCTAAGCAGTTTTGACAGTGCTTCAGGCCTGCGTAGGCATTGTTGCGCACCTGGTCATCGCGCTCTTAAAGCAGGCGGGTGCACTGTGTGTACGCCAGGGTTACCAGTTGGCTTCGCAGGGTGACGACCTTGAGGATCGCCCGCAGCTGTATGGAATAACTTACATACTAAAATGACACAGTGCAAAAATGGCATCAAACGCACCACCTGCAAGGCGCACAGTGAGAGCGAGTAGCTAGCTATATATGTCTGAAGATTCACTTTTGCGCAGGGGTGAAACAGCAGATCACATCATAGAGATTCGCATCGAGACGAGCGCACACAGCGCGATGTAACAATGCGAAATCGTATGCAGCTAAGCAGTTTTGACAGTGCTTCAGGCCTGCGTAGGCATTGTTGCGCACCTGGTCATCGCACTCTAATGGCAGGCGGGTGCACTGCGTGTACGCCAGGGTTATCGATAAGCTTCACAGGGTGACGACCTTGAGGATCGCCCGCAGCTGTATGGAATAACTTACATACTAAAAATTACACAGTGCGAAAATGACGCCAAAACGCACCACCTGCAAGGCGCACAGTGAGAGCGAGTAGCTATCTATATATGTCTGACGATTCGCTTTTATACAAAGGTCTTAACAGCATATCTTATCATAGAGTTTCGCTTCAGGGTGAGACGAGCGCCCACAGCGAATAACTTACATATAAAAACAATGCGAAATCGTAAGCAGCAGTGAGAGCGAGTAGCAGTTTATGTCTGAGTGCTTTTTACAAAGGTCTAACGCATAGGCACTGCTGCGCACCTGGTCATCGCACTCTAAGAATGCAGGCGGGTGCGTAGGCACTGCGTGTACGCCAGGGTTACCAGTTAGCTTCGCAGGGTGACGACCTTGAGGATCGCCCGCAGCTGTATGGAATAACTTACATACTAAAATGACACAGTGCGAAAATTGCGCCAAAACGCACCACCTGCAAGGCGCACAGTGAGCGCGAGTAGCTAGCTATATATATCTGACGATTCGCTTTTATACAAAGGTTAAACAGCATATCTTATCATAGAGTTTCGCTTCGAGACGAGCGCACACAGCGTCATAAAACAATGCGAAATCGTATTCAGCTAAGCAGTTTTGAGAGTGCTTTAGGCCTGCGTAGGCACTGCTGCGCACCTGGTCATCGCACTCTAAGTGCAGGCGGGTGCACAGCGTGTACGCCAGGGTAACCAGTTAGCTTCGCAGGGTGACGACCTTGAGGATCGCCCGCAGCTGTATGGAATAACTTACAAACTAAAATGACACAGTGCAAAAATGGCGCCAAAATGCACCAGCTGCAAGGCGCACAGTGAGAATGAAGTAGCTAGCTATATATGTCTGACGATTCGCTTTTATACAAAGGTCTAACAGCATATCTTATCATAGAGTTTCGCTTCGAGACGAGCGCACACAGCGTCATAAAACAATGCGAAATCTTATGCAGCTAAGCAGTTTTGAGAGTGCTTTAGGCCTGCGAAGGCACTGCTGCGCACCTGGTCATCGCACTCTAAGTGCAGGCGGGTGCACTGCGTGTACGCCAGGGTTATCAGTTAGCTTCGCAGGGTGACAACCTTGAGGATCGCCCGCAGCTGTATGGAATAACTTACATACTAAAATGACACAGTGCGAAAATGGCACCAAAACGCACCACCTGCAAGGCGCAAAGTGAGAGCGAGTAGCTAGCTATATATGTCTGAAGATTCACTTTTGCGCAGGGGTGAAACAGCAGATCACATCATAAAGATTCGCTTCGAGACGAACGCACACAGCGCGATGTAACAATGCGAAATCGTATGCAGCTAAGCAGTTTTGACAGTGCTTCAGGCCTGCGTAGGCATTGCTGCGCACCTGGTCATCGCGCTCTTATTGCAGGCGGGTGCACTGCGTGTACGCCAGGGTTACCAGTAAGCTTCGCAGGGTGACGACCTTGAGGATCGCCCGCAGCTGTATGGAATAACTTACATACTAAAATGACAAAGTGCAAAAATGGCGCCAAAACGCACCACCTGTAAGGCGCACAGTGAGAGCGAGTAGCTAGCTATATATGTCTGACGATTCGCTTTTATACAAAGGTCTAACAGCATATCATATCAAAGAGTTTCGCTTCGAGACGAGCGCACACAGCGTCATAAAACAATGCGAAATCGTATGCAGCTAAGCAGTTTTGAGAGTGCTTTAGGCCTGCGTAGGCACTGCTGCGCACCTGGTCAACGCACTCTAAGTGCAGGCGGGTGCACAGCGTGTACGCCAGGGTAACCAGTTAGCTTCGCAGGGTGACGACCTTGAGGATCGCCCGCAGCTGTATGGAATAACTTACATACTAAAATGACACAGTGCAAAAATGGCGCCAAAACGCACCACCTGCAAGGCGCACAGTGAGAGCGAGTAGCTAGCTATATATGTCTGACGATTCGCTTTTATACAAAGGTCTAACAGCATATCTTATCATAGAGTTTCGCTTCGAGACGAGCGCACACAGCGTCATAAAACAATGCGAAATCTTATGCAGCTAAGCAGTTTTGAGAGTGCTTTAGGCCTGCGAAGGCACTGCTGCGCACCTGGTCATCGCACTCTAAGTGCAGGCGGGTGCACTGCGTGTACGCCAGGGTTATCAGTTAGCTTCGCAGGGTGACAACCTTGAGGATCGCCCGCAGCTGTATGGAATAACTTACATACTAAAATGACACAGTGCGAAAATGGCACCAAAACGCACCACCTGCAAGGCGCAAAGTGAGAGCGAGTAGCTAGCTATATATGTCTGAAGATTCACTTTTGCGCAGGGGTGAAACAGCAGATCACATCATAAAGATTCGCTTCGAGACGAACGCACACAGCGCGATGTAACAATGCGAAATCGTATGCAGCTAAGCAGTTTTGAGAGTGCTTTAGGCCTGCGTAGGCACTGCTGCGCACCTGGTCATCGCACTCTAAGTGCAGGCGGGTGCACTGCGTGTACGCCAGGCTAACCAGTTAGCTTCGCAGGGTGACGACCTTGAGGATCGCCCGCAGCTGTATGCAATAACTTACATACTAAAATGACACAGTGCGAAAATGGCACCAAAACGCAACACCTGCAAGGCGCACAGTGAGAGCGAGTAGCTAGCTATATATATCTGACGATTCGCTTTTATACAAAGGTCTAACAGCATATCTTATCATAGAGTTTCGCTTCGAGACGAGCGCACACAGCGTCATAAAACAATGCGATATCGTATTCAACTAAGCAGTTTTGAGAGGTCTTTAGGCCTGCGTAGGCACTGCTGCGCACCTGGTCATCGCACTCTAAGTGCAGGCGGTTGCACTGCGTGTACGCCAGGGTAACCAGTTAGCTTCGCAGGGTGACGACCTTGAGGATCGCCCGCAGCTGTATGGAATAACTTACATACTAAAATGACACAGTGCAAAAATGGCGCCAAAACGCACCACCTGCAAGGCACACAGTGAGAGCGAGTAGCTAGCTATATATGTCTGACGATTTGCTTTTATAAAAGGTCTAACAGCATGTCTTATCATAGAGTTTCGCTTCGAGACGAGCGCACACAGCGTCATAAAACAATGCGAAATCGTATGCAGCTAAGCAGTTTTGAGAGTGCTTTAGGCCTGCGTAGGCACTGCTGCGCACCTGGTCATCGCACTCTTAGTGCAGGCGGGTGCACTGCGTGTACGCCAGGGTTATCAGTTAGCTTCGCAGGGTGACAACCTTGAGGATCGCCCGCAGCTGTATGGAATAACTTACATACTAAAATGACACAGTGCGAAAATGGCACCAAAACGCACCACCTGCAAGGCGCACAGTGAGAGCGAGTAGCTAGCTATATATGTCTGAAGATTCACTTTTGCGCAGGTTTGAAACAGCAGATCACATCATAGAGATTCGCTTCGAGACGAGCGCACACAGCGCGATGTAACAATGCGAAATCGTATGCAGCTAAGCAGTTTTGACAGTGCTTCAGGCCTGCGTAGGCAGTGCTGCGCACCTGGTCATCGCAGTCTAATGGCATGCGGGTGCACTGCGTGTACGCCAGGGTAACCAGTTAGCTTCGCAGGGTGACGACCTTGAGGATCGCCCGCAGCTGTATGGAATAACTTACATACTAAAATGACACAGTGCAAAAATGGCGCCAAAACGCACCACCTGTAAGGCGCACAGTGAGAGCGAGTTATATATGTCTGACGATTCGCTTTTATACAAAGGTCTAACAGCATATCTTATCATAGAGTTTCGCTTCGAGACGAGCGCACACAGCGTCATAAAACAATGCGAAATCGTATGCAGCTAGACAGTTTTGAGAGTGCTTCAGGCCTGCGTAGGCAGTGCTGCGCACCTGGTCATCGCAGTCTAATGGCATGCGGGTGCACTGCGTGTACGCCACGGTAACCAGTTAGCTTCGCAGGGTGACGACCTTGAGGATCGCCTGCAGCTATATGGAATAACTTACATACTAAAATGACACAGTGCAAAAATGGCGCCAAAACGCACCACCTGCAAGGCGCACAGTGAGAGCGAGTAGCTAGCTTTATATGTCTTACGATTCGCTTATATACAAAGGTCTTACAGCATATCTTATCATAGAGTTTCGCTTCGAGACGAGCGCACACAGCGTCATGTAACAATGCGAAATCGTATGCAGCTATGCAGTTTTGAGAGTGCTTTAGGCCTGCGTAGGCACTGCTGCGCACCTGGTCATCGCACTCTAAATGCAGGCGGGTGCACTGCGTGTACGCCAGGGTTACCAGTAAGCTTCGCAGGGTGACGACCTTGAGGATCGCCCGCAGCTGTATGGAATAACATAAAACTTACATACTAAAATGACACAGTGCGAAAACTCAATGGCGCCAAAACGCACCACCTGCAAGGCGCACAGTGAGAGCGAGTAGCTGAGAGCGAGTAGCTAGCTATATATATCTGACGATTCGCTTTTATACAAAGGTTTAACAGCATATCTTATCATAGAGTTTCGCTTCGAGACGAGCGCACACAGCGTCATAAAACAATGCGAAATCGTATGCAGCTAAGCAGTTTTGAGAGTGCTTTAGGCCTGCGTAGGCACTGCTGCGCACCTGGTCATCGCACTCTTAGTGCAGGCGGGTGCACTGCGTGTACGCCAGGGTACCAGTTAGCTTCGCAGGGTGACGACCTTGAGGATCGCCCGCAGCTGTATGGAATAACTTACATACTAAAATGACACAGTGCAAAAATGGCGCCAAAACGCACCACCTGCAAGGCGCACAGTGAGAGCGAGTAGCTAGCTATATATGTCTGACGATTCGCTTTTATACAAAGGTCTAACAGCATATCTTATCATAGAGTTTCGCTTCGAGACGAGCGCACACAGCGTCATAAAACAATGCGAAATCGTATGCAGCTGAGCAGTTTTGAGAGTGCTTTAGGCCTGCGTAGGCACTGCTGCGCACCTGGTCATCGCACTCTAAGTGCAGGCGGGTGCACTGCGTGTACGCCAGGGTTATCAGTTAGCTTCGCAGGGTGACAACCTTGAGGATCGCCCTCAGCTGTATGGAATAACTTACATACTAAAATGACACAGTGCGAAAATGGCACCAAAACGCACCACCTGCAAGGCCCACAGTGAGAGCGAGTAGCTTGCTATATATGTCTGAAGATTCACTTTTGCGCAGGGGTGAAACAGCAGATCACATCATAGAGTTTCGCTTCGAGACGAGCGCACACAGCGCGATGTAACAATGCGAAATCGTATGCAGCTAAGCAGTTTTGACAGTGCTTTAGGCCTGCGTAGGCATTGCTGCGCACCTGGTCATCGCGCTCTTAGTGCAGGCGGGTGCACTGCGTGTACGCCAGGGTTACCAGTTAGCTTCGCAGGGTGACGACCTTGAGGATCGCCCGCAGCTGTATGGAATAACTTACATACTAAAATGACACAGTGCAAAAATGGCGCCAAAACGCACCATCTGTAAGGCGCACAGTGAGAGCGAGTAGCTAGCTATATATGTCTGACGATTCGCTTTTATACAAAGGTCTAACAGCATATCTTATCATAGAGTTTCGCTTCGAGACGAGCGCACACAGCGTCATGTAACAATGCGAAATCGTATGCAGCTAAGCAGTTTTGAGAGTGCTTCAGGCCTGCGTAGGCACTGCTGCGCACCTGGTCATCGCACTCTTAGTGCAGGCGGGTGCACTGCGTGTACGCCAGGGTTACCAGTAAGCTTCGCAGGGTGACGACCTTGAGGATCGCCCGCAGCTGTATGGAATTACTTACATACTAAAATGACACAGTGCGAAAATTGCGCCAAAACGCACCACCTGCAAGGCGCACAGTGAGAGCGAGTAGCAAGCTATATATATCTGACGATTCGCTTATATACAAAGGTCTAACAGCATATCTTATCATAGAGTTTCGCTTCGAGACGAGCGCACACAGCGTCATAAAACAATGCGAAATCGTATGCAGCTAAGCAGTTTTGAGAGTGCTTTAGGCCTGCGTAGGCACTGCTGCGCACCTGATCATCGCACTCTAAGTGCAGGCGGGTGCACTGCGTGTAGGCCAGGGTAACCAGTTAGCTTCGCAGGGTGACGACCTTGAGGATCGCCCGCAGCTGTATGGAATAACTTACATACTAAAATGACACAGTGCAAAAATGGCGCCAAAACGCACCACCTGCAAGGCGCACAGTGAGAGCGAGTAGCTAGCTTTATATGTCTGAGGATTCGCTTTTATACAAAGGTCTAACAGCATATCTTATCATAGAGTTTCGCTTCGAGACGAGCGCACACAGCGTCATAAAACAATGCGAAATCGTATCCAGCTCAGCAGTTTTGAGAGTGCTTTAGGCCTGCGTAGGCACTGCTGCGCACCTGGTCATCGCACTCTAAGTGCAGGCGGGTGCACTGCGTGTACGCCAGGGTAACCAGTTAGCTTCGCAGGGTGACGACCTTGAGGATCGCCCGCAGCTGTATGGAATAACTTACATACTAAAATGACACAGTGCAAAAATGGCACCAAAACGCACCTGCAAGGCGCACAGTGAGAGCGAGTAGCTAGCTATATATGTCTGACGATTCGCTTTGGCAGGGGTGAAACAGCAGATCACATCATAGAGTTTCGCTTCGAGACGAGCGCACACAGCGTCATGTAAACAATGCGAAATCGTATGCAGCTAAGCAGTTTTGAGAGTGCTTCAGGCCTGCGTAGGCACTGCTGCGCACCTGGTCATCGCACTCTTAAGTGCAGGCGGGTGCACTGCGTGTACGCCAGGGTTACCAGTTAGCTTCGCAGGGTGACGACCTTGAGGATCGCCCGCAGCTGTATGGAATAACTTACATACTAAAATGACACAGTGCGAAAATGGCGCCAAAACGCACCACCTGCAAGGCGCACAGTGAGAGCGAGTAGCTAGCTATATATGTCTGACGATTCGCTTTTATACAAAGGTCTAACAGCATATCTTATCATAGAGTTTCGCTTCGAGACGAGCGCACACAGCGTCATGTAACAATGCGAAATCGTATGCAGCTAAGCAGTTTTGAGAGTGCTTTAGGCCTGCGTAGGCACTGCTGCGCACCTGGTCATCGCACTCTTAGTGCAGGCGGGTGCACTGCGTGTACGCCAGGGTTACCAGTAAGCTTCGCAGGGTGACGACCTTGAGGATCGCCCGCAGCTGTATGGAATAACTTACATACTAAAATGACACAGTGCGAAAATTGCGCCAAAACGCACCACCTGCAAGGCGCACAGTGAGAGCGAGTAGCTAGCTATATATATCTGACGATTCGCTTTTATACAAAGGTTTAACAGCATATCTTATCATAGAGTTTCGCTTCGAGACGAGCGCACACAGCGTCATAAAACAATGCGAAATCGTATGCAGCTAAGCAGTTTTGACAGTGCTTTCAGGCCTGCGTAGGCACTGCTGCGCACCTGGTCATCGCACTCTAAGTGCAGGCGGGTGCACTGCGTGTACGCCAGGGTTACCAGTTAGCTTCGCAGGGTGACGACCTTGAGGATCGCCCGCAGCTGTATGGAATAACTTACATACTAAAATGACACAGTGCAAAAATGGCGCCAAAACGCACCACCTGCAAGGCGCACAGTGAGAGCGAGTAGCTAGCTATATATGTCTGACGATTCGCTTTTATACAAAGGTCTAACAGCATATCTTATCATAGAGTTTCGCTTCGAGACGAGCGCACACAGCGTCATAAAACAATGCGAAATCGTATGCAGCTAAGCAGTTTTGAGAGTGCTTTAGGCCTGCGTAGGCACTGCTGCGCACCTGGTCATCGCACTCTAAGTGCAGGCGGGTGCACTGCGTGTACGCCAGGGTTACCAGTTAGCTTCGCAGGGTGACGACCTTGAGGATCGCCCGCAGCTGTATGGAATAACTTACATACTAAAATGACACAGTGCGAAAATGGCGCCAAAACGCACCACCTGCAAGGCGCACAGTGAGAGCGAGTAGCTAGCTATATATGTCTGACGATTCGCTTTTATACAAAGGTCTAACAGCATATCTTATCATAGAGTTTCGCTTCGAGACGAGCGCACACAGCGTCATAAAACAATGCGAAATCGTATGCAGCTAAGCAGTTTTGAGAGTGCTTTAGGCCTGCGTAGGCACTGCTGCGCACCTGGTCATCGCACTCTAAGTGCAGGCGGGTGCACTGCGTGTACGCCAGGGTTATCAGTAAGCTTCGCAGGGTGACGACCTTGAGGATCGCCCGCAGCTGTATGGAATAACTTACATACTAAAATGACACAGTGCGAAAATGGCACCAAAACGCACCACCTGCAAGGCGCACAGTGAGAGCGAGTAGCTAGCTATATATGTCTGAAGATTCACTTTTGCGCAGGGGTGAAACAGCAGATCACATCATAGAGATTCGCTTCGAGACGAGCGCACACAGCGCGATGTAACAATGCGAAATCGTATGCAGCTAAGCAGTTTTGACAGTGCTTCAGGCCTGCGTAGGCATTGCTGCGCACCTGGTCATCGCGCTCTTAGTGCAGGCGGGTGCACTGCGTGTACGCCAGGGTTACCAGTTAGCTTCGCAGGGTGACGACCTTGAGGATCGCCCGCAGCTGTATGGAATAACTTACATACTAAAATGACACAGTGCAAAAATGGCGCCAAAACGCACCACCTGCAAGGCGCACAGTGAGAGCGAGTAGCTAGCTATATATGTCTGACGATTCGCTTTTATACAAAGGTCTAACAGCATATCTTATCATAGAGTTTCGCTTCGAGACGAGCGCACACAGCGTCATGTAACAATGCGAAATCGTATGCAGCTAAGCAGTTTTGAGAGTGCTTTAGGCCTGCGTAGGCACTGCTGCGCACCTGGTCATCGCACTCTTAAGTGCAGGCGGGTGCACTGCGTGTACGCCAGGGTTACCAGTTAGCTTCGCAGGGTGACGACCTTGAGGATCGCCCGCAGCTGTATGGAATAACTTACATACTAAAATGACACAGTGCGAAAATGGCGCCAAAACGCACCACCTGCAAGGCGCACAGTGAGAGCGAGTAGCTAGCTATATATGTCTGACGATTCGCTTTTATACAAAGGTCTAACAGCATATCTTATCATAGAGTTTCGCTTCGAGACGAGCGCACACAGCGTCATAAAACAATGCGAAATCGTATGCAGCTAAGCAGTTTTGAGAGTGCTTTAGGCCTGCGTAGGCACTGCTGCGCACCTGGTCATCGCACTCTTAGTGCAGGCGGGTGCACTGCGTGTACGCCAGGGTTATCCAGTTAAGCTTCGCAGGGTGACGACCTTGAGGATCGCCCGCAGCTGTATGGAATAACTTACATACTAAAATGACACAGTGCGAAAATGGCGCCAAAACGCACCACCTGCAAGGCGCACAGTGAGAGCGAGTAGCTAGCTATATATGTCTGACGATTCGCTTTTATACAAAGGTCTAACAGCATATCTTATCATAGAGTTTCGCTTCGAGACGAGCGCACACAGCGTCATAAAACAATGCGAAATCGTATGCAGCTAAGCAGTTTTGAGAGTGCTTCAGGCCTGCGTAGGCACTGCTGCGCACCTGGTCATCGCACTCTTAAAGTAGCAGGCGGGTGCACTGCGTGTACGCCAGGGTTACCAGTTAAGCTTCGCAGGGTGACGACCTTGAGGATCGCCCGCAGCTGTATGGAATAACTTACATACTAAAATGACACAGTGCAAAAATGGCGCCAAAACGCACCACCTGCAAGGCGCACAGTGAGAGCGAGTAGCTAGCTATATATGTCTGACGATTCGCTTTTATACAAAGGTCTAACAGCATATCTTATCATAGAGTTTCGCTTCGAGACGAGCGCACACAGCGTCATAAAACAATGCGAAATCGTATGCAGCTAAGCAGTTTTGAGTGCTTTAGGCCTGCGTAGGCACTGCTGCGCACCTGGTCATCGCACTCTTAAAGCAGGCGGGTGCACTGCGTGTACGCCAGGGTTACCAGTTAGCTTCGCAGGGTGACGACCTTGAGGATCGCCCGCAGCTGTATGGAATAACTTACATACTAAAAATGACACAGTGCAAAAATGGCGCCAAAACGCACCACCTGCAAGGCGCACAGTGAGAGCGAGTAGCTAGCTATATATGTCTGACGATTCGCTTTTATACAAAGGTCTAACAGCATATCTTATCATAGAGTTTCGCTTCGAGACGAGCGCACACAGCGTCATAAAACAATGCGAAATCGTATGCAGCTAGACAGTTTTGAGGAGTGCTTCATAGGCCTGCGTAGGCACTGCTGCGCACCTGGTCATCGCACTCTTAAGTGCAGGCGGGTGCACTGCGTGTTAACCAGTTAGCTTCGCAGGGTGACGACCTTGAGGATCGCCCGCAGCTGTATGGAATAACTTACATACTAAAATGACACAGTGCGAAAATGGCACCAAAACGCACCACCTGCAAGGCGCACAGTGAGAGCGAGTAGCTAGCTATATATGTCTGACGATTCGCTTTTATACAAAGGTCTAACAGCATATCTTATCATAGAGTTTCGCTTCGAGACGAGCGCACACAGCGTCATGTAACAATGCGAAATCGTATGCAGCTAAGCAGTTTTGAGAGTGCTTCAGGCCTGCGTAGGCACTGCTGCGCACCTGGTCATCGCACTCTAAGTGCAGGCGGGTGCACTGCGTGTACGCCAGGGTTATCAGTTAAGCTTCGCAGGGTGACGACCTTGAGGATCGCCCGCAGCTGTATGGAATAACTTACATACTAAAATGACACAGTGCGAAAATGGCGCCAAAACGCACCACCTGCAAGGCGCACAGTGAGAGCGAGTAGCTAGCTATATATGTCTGACGATTCGCTTTTATACAAAGGTCTGAAACAGCATATCTTATCATAGAGTTTCGCTTCGAGACGAGCGCACACAGCGTCATAAAACAATGCGAAATCGTATGCAGCTAAGCAGTTTTGAGAGTGCTTTAGGCCTGCGTAGGCACTGCTGCGCACCTGGTCATCGCACTCTAAGTGCAGGCGGGTGCACTGCGTGTACGCCAGGGTTATCAGTTAGCTTCGCAGGGTGACGACCTTGAGGATCGCCCGCAGCTGTATGGAATAACTTACATACTAAAATGACACAGTGCGAAAATGGCGCCAAAACGCACCACCTGCAAGGCGCACAGTGAGAGCGAGTAGCTAGCTATATATGTCTGACGATTCGCTTTTATACAAAGGTCTAACAGCATATCTTATCATAGAGTTTCGCTTCGAGACGAGCGCACACAGCGTCATAAAACAATGCGAAATCGTATGCAGCTAAGCAGTTTTGAGAGTGCTTTAGGCCTGCGTAGGCACTGCTGCGCACCTGGTCATCGCACTCTAAGTGCAGGCGGGTGCACTGCGTGTACGCCAGGGTAACCAGTTAAGCTTCGCAGGGTGACGACCTTGAGGATCGCCCGCAGCTGTATGGAATAACTTACATACTAAAATGACACAGTGCGAAAATGGCGCCAAAACGCACCACCTGCAAGGCGCACAGTGAGAGCGAGTAGCTAGCTATATATGTCTGACGATTCGCTTTTGCGCGGGGTGAACAGCAGATCACATCATAGAGTTTCGCTTCGAGACGAGCGCACACAGCGTCATGTAAAACAATGCGAAATCGTATGCAGCTAAGCAGTTTTGAGAGTGCTTCAGGCCTGCGTAGGCTGTGCTGCGCACCTGGTCATCGCACTCTTAAGTGCAGGCGGGTGCACTGCGTGTACGCCAGGGTTACCAGTAAGCTTCGCAGGGTGACGACCTTGAGGATCGCCCGCAGCTGTATGGAATAACTTACATACTAAAATGACACAGTGCGAAAATGGCGCCAAAACGCACCACCTGCAAGGCGCACAGTGAGAGCGAGTAGCTAGCTATATATGTCTGACGATTCGCTTTTATACAAAGGTCTAACAGCATATCTTATCATAGAGTTTCGCTTCGAGACGAGCGCACACAGCGTCATAAAACAATGCGAAATCGTATGCAGCTAAGCAGTTTTGAGAGTGCTTTAGGCCTGCGTAGGCACTGCTGCGCACCTGGTCATCGCACTCTAAGTGCAGGCGGGTGCACTGCGTGTACGCCAGGGTAACCAGTTAGCTTCGCAGGGTGACGACCTTGAGGATCGCCCGCAGCTGTATGGAATAACTTACATACTAAAATGACACAGTGCAAAATGGCGCCAAAACGCACCACCTGCAAGGCGCACAGTGAGAGCGAGTAGCTAGCTATATATGTCTGACGATTCGCTTTTATACAAAGGTCTAACAGCATATCTTATCATAGAGTTTCGCTTCGAGACGAGCGCACACAGCGTCATAAAACAATGCGAAATCGTATGCAGCTAAGCAGTTTTGAGAGTGCTTTAGGCCTGCGTAGGCACTGCTGCGCACCTGGTCATCGCACTCTAAGTGCAGGCGGGTGCACTGCGTGTACGCCAGGGTTATCAGTTAGCTTCGCAGGGTGACAACCTTGAGGATCGCCCGCAGCTGTATGGAATAACTTACATACTAAAATGACACAGTGCGAAAATGGCACCAAAACGCACCACCTGCAAGGCGCACAGTGAGAGCGAGTAGCTAGCTATATATGTCTGAAGATTCACTTTTGCGCAGGGGTGAAACAGCAGATCACATCATAGAGATTCGCTTCGAGACGAGCGCACACAGCGCGATGTAACAATGCGAAATCGTATGCAGCTAAGCAGTTTTGACAGTGCTTCAGGCCTGCGTAGGCATTGCTGCGCACCTGGTCATCGCACTCTTAAAGCAGGCGGGTGCACTGCGTGTACGCCAGGGTTACCAGTTAGCTTCGCAGGGTGACGACCTTGAGGATCGCCCGCAGCTGTATGGAATAACTTACATACTAAAATGACACAGTGCGAAAATGGCGCCAAAACGCACCACCTGCAAGGCGCACAGTGAGAGCGAGTAGCTAGCTATATATGTCTGACGATTCGCTTTTATACAAAGGTCTAACAGCATATCTTATCATAGAGTTTCGCTTCGAGACGAGCGCACACAGCGTCATAAAACAATGCGAAATCGTATGCAGCTAAGCAGTTTTGAGAGTGCTTTAGGCCTGCGTAGGCACTGCTGCGCACCTGGTCATCGCACTCTAAGTGCAGGCGGGTGCACTGCGTGTACGCCAGGGTTACCAGTTAAGCTTCGCAGGGTGACGACCTTGAGGATCGCCCGCAGCTGTATGGAATAACTTACATACTAAAATGACACAGTGCGAAAATGGCGCCAAAACGCACCACCTGCAAGGCGCACAGTGAGAGCGAGTAGCTAGCTATATATGTCTGACGATTCGCTTTTAATACAAAGGTCTAACAGCATATCTTATCATAGAGTTTCGCTTCGAGACGAGCGCACACAGCGTCATAAAACAATGCGAAATCGTATGCAGCTAAGCAGTTTTGAGAGTGCTTTAGGCCTGCGTAGGCACTGCTGCGCACCTGGTCATCGCACTCTAAGTGGCAGGCGGGTGCACTGCGTGTACGCTAGGGTTATCGATAAGCTTCGCAGGGTGACGACCTTGAGGATCGCCCGCAGCTGTATGGAATAACTTACATACTAAAATGACACAGTGCGAAAATGGCGCCAAAACGCACCACCTGCAAGGCGCACAGTGAGAGCGAGTAGCTAGCTATATATGTCTGACGATTCGCTTTTAATACAAAGGTCTAACAACACATCTTATCATAGAGTTTCGCTTCGAGACGAGCGCACACAGCGTCATGTAACAATGCGAAATCGTATGCAGCTAGACAGTTTTGAGAGTGCTTCAGGCCTGCGTAGGCACTGCTGCGCACCTGGTCATCGCACTCTTATGGCATGCGGGTGCACTGCGTGTACGCCAGGGTTATCGATAAGCTTCGCAGGGTGACGACCTTGAGGATCGCCCGCAGCTGTATGGAATAACTTACATACTAAAATGACACAGTGCGAAAATGGCGCCAAAACGCACCACCTGCAAGGCGCACAGTGAGAGCGAGTAGCTAGCTATATATGTCTGACGATTCGCTTTAATACAAAGGTCTAACAGCATATCTTATCATAGAGTTTCGCTTCGAGACGAGCGCACACAGCGTCATAAAACAATGCGAAATCGTATGCAGCTAAGCAGTTTTGACAGTGCTTCAGGCCTGCGTAGGCACTGCTGCGCACCTGGTCATCGCACTCTAAGTGCAGGCGGGTGCACTGCGTGTACGCCAGGGTAACCAGTTAGCTTCGCAGGGTGACGACCTTGAGGATCGCCCGCAGCTGTATGGAATAACTTACATACTAAAATTACACAGTGCGAAAATGACGCCAAAACGCACCACCTGCAAGGCGCACAGTGAGAGCGAGTAGCTAGCTATATATGTCTGACGATTCGCTTTTATACAAAGGTCTAACAACACATCTTATCATAGAGTTTCGCTTCGAGACGAGCGCACACAGCGCCATGTAACAATGCGAAATCGTATGCAGCTAGACAGTTTTGAGAGTGCTTCAGGCCTGCGTTGGCTGTGCTGCGCACCTGGTCATCACACTCTTATGGCAGGCGGGTGCACTGCGTGTATGCTAGGGTTATCGATAAGCTTCACAGGGTGACGACCTTGAGGATCGCCCGCAGCTGTATGGAATAACTTACATACTAAAATTACAGAGTGCGAAAATGACGCCAAAACGCACCACCTGCAAGGCGCACAGTAAGAGCGAGTAGCTAGCTATATATGTCTGACAATTCGCTTTTATACAAAGGTCAAACAACACATCTTATCATAGAGTTTCGCTTCGAGACGAGCGCACACAGCGCCATGTAACAATGCGAAATCGTATGCTGCTAGACAGTTTTGAGAGTGCTTCAGGCCTGCGTAGGCAGTGCTGCGCACATGGTCATCGCACTCTAAGTGCAGGCGGGTGCACTGCGTGTACGCCAGGGTTACCAGTAAGCTTCGCAGGGTGACGACCTTGAGGATCGCCCGCAGCTGTATGGAATAACTTACATACTAAAATGACACAGTGCAAAAATGGCGCCAAAACGCACCACCTGCAAGGCGCACAGTGAGAGCGACTAGCTAGCTATATATGTTTGACGATTCGCTTTTATACAAAGGTCTAACAGCATATCTTATCATAGAGTTTCGCTTCGAGACGAGCGCACACAGCGTCATAAAACAATGCGAAATCGTATGCAGCTAAGCAGTTTTGAGAGTGCTTTAGGCCTGCGTAGGCACTGCTGCGCACCTGGTCATCGCACTCTAAGTGCAGGCGGGTGCACTGCGTGTACGCCAGGGTAACCAGTTAGCTTCGCAGGGTGACGACCTTGAGGATCGCCCGCAGCTGTATGGAATAATTTACATACTAAAATGACACAGTGCAAAAATGGTGCCAAAACGCACCACCTGCAAGGCGCACAGTGAGAGCGAGTAGCTAGCTATATATGTCTGACGATTCGCTTTTATACAAAGGTCTAACAGCATATCTTATCATAGAGTTTCGCTTCGAGACGAGCGCACACAGCGTCATAAAACAATGCGAAATCGTATGCAGATAAGCAGTTTTGAGAGTGCTTTAGGCCTGCGTAGGCACTGCTGCGCACCTGGTCATCGCACTCTAAGTGCAGGCGGGTGCACTGCGTGTACGGCAGGGTTATCAGTTAGCTTCGCAGGGTGACAACCTTGAGGATCGCCCGCAGCTGTATGGAATAACTTACATACTAAAATGACACAGTGCGAAAATGGCACCAAAACGCACCACCTGCAAGGCGCACAGTGAGAGCGAGTAGCTAGCTAAATATGTCTGAAGATTCACTTTTGCGCTGGGGTGAAACAGCAGATCACATCATAGAGATTCGCTTCGAGACGATCGCACACAGCGCGATCTAACAATGCGAAATCGTATGCAGCTAGTCAGTTTTGAGAGTTCTTCATGCCTGCGTAGGCACTGCTGCTCACCTGTTCATCGCACTCTAAGTGCAGACGGGTGCACTGCGTGTACGCCAGGGTTACCAGTTAGCTTCGCAGGGTGACGACCTTGAGGATCGCCCGCAGCTGTATGGAATAACTTACATACTAAAATGACACAGTGCAAAAATGACGCCAAAACGCACCACCTGCAAGGCGCACAGTGAGAGCGAGTAGCTAGCTATATATGTCTGACGATTCGCTTTTATACAAAGGTCTAACAGCACATCTTATCATAGAGATTCGCTTCGAGACGAGTGCACACAGCGCCATGTAACAATGCGAAATCGTTTGCAGCTAAGCAGTTTTGAGAGTTCTTCAGGCCTGCGTAGGCACTGCTGCGCAACTGGTCATCGCACTCTAAGAGGAGGCGGGTGCACTGCGTGTACGCCAGGGTTGCCAGTTAGCTTCGCAGGGTGACGACCTTGAGGATCGCCCGCAGCTGTATGAAAAAACTTACATACTAAAATGACACTGTGCGAAAATGGCGCCAAAACGTACCACCTGCAAGGCGCACAGTGAGAGCGAGTAGATAGCTATATATGTCTGACGATTCGCTCTTATACAAAGGTCTAACAGCACATTTTATCATTGAGTTTCGCTTCGAGACGAGCGCACACAGCGCGATGTAACAATGCGAAATCGTATGCAGCTAGGTAGTTTTGAGAGTGCTTTAGGGCAGCGTAGGCACTGCTGCGCACCTGGTCATCGCACTGTAAGTGCAGGCGGGTGCACTGCGTGTACGCCAGGGTTATCAGTAAGCTTCACTGGGTGACGACCTTGAGGATCGCCTGCAGCTTTATGGAATAACTTACATACTAAAATAACACAGTGCAAAAATGACGCCAAAACGCACCACCTGTAAGGCGCACAGTGAGACCGAGTAGCTAGCTATATATGTCTGACGATTCGGTTTTATACAAAGGTCTAACAACACATCTTATCATAGAGATTCGCTTCGAGACGAGCGCACACATCGCAATGTCACAATGCGAAATCGTATGCAGCTAGGCAGTTTTGAGAGTGCTTCAGGCCTGCGTAGGCACTGCTGTGCACCTGGTCATCGCACTCTAAGTGCAGGCGGGTGCACTGCGTGTACGCCAGGGTTATCGGTAAGCTTCGCAGGGTGACAACCTTGAGGATCGCCCGCAGCTGTATGGAATAACTTACATACTAAAATGACACAGTGCGAAAATGGCGCTAAAACGCACCACCTGCAAGGCGCACAGTAAAAGCGAGTAGCTAGCTATATATGTCTGACGATTGACTTTTGCGCAGGGGTTAAACAGCACATTACATCATTGAGATTCGCTTCGAGACGAGCGCACACAGCGCGATCTAACAATGCGAAATCGTATGCAGCAAAGCAGTTTTGAGAGTGCTTCAGGCCTGCGTAGGCACTGCTGCGCACCTGGTCATCGCACTCTTAGTGCAGACGGGTGCACTGCGTGTACGCCAGGGTTACCAGTTAGGTTCGCAGGGTGACGACCTTGAGGATCGCCCGCAGCTGTATGGAATAACTTACATACTAAAATGACACAGTGCAAAAATGGCGCCAAAACGCACCACCTGCAAGGCGCACAGTGAGAACGAATAGCTAGCTATATATGTCTGACGATTTGCTTTTATACAAAGGTCTAACAGCACATAATATCATAGAGATTCGCTTCGAGACGAGCGCACACAGCGCGATGTAACAATGCGAAATCGTATTCAGCTAGTTAGTTTTGAGAGTGCTTTAGGGCTGCGTAGGCACTGCTGCGCACCTGGTCATCGCACTGTTAGTGCAGGCGGGTGCACTGCGTGTACGCCAGGGTTATCAGTAAGCTTCACAGGGTGACGACCTTGAGGATCGCCTGCAGCTTTATGGAATAACTTACATACTAAAATAACACAGTGCAAAAATGACGCCAAAACGAACCACCTGCACGGCGCACAGTGAAACCGAGTAGCTAGCTATATATGTCTGACGATTCGGTTTTATACAAAGGTCTAACAGCACATCTTATCATAGAGATTCGCTTCGAGACGAGCGCACACATCGCCATGTCACAATGCGAAATCGTATGCAGCTAGGCAGTTTTGAGAGTGCTTCAGGCCTGCGTAGGCACTGCTGTGCACCTGGTCATCGCACTCTGAGTGCAGGCGGATGCACTGCGTGTACGCCAGGGTTATCGGTAAGCTTCGCAGGCTACGACCTTGAGGATCGCCCGCAGCTGTATGGAATAACTTACATACTAAAATATCACAGTGCGAAAATGACGCCAAAACGCACCACCTGCAAGGCGCACAGTGAGAGCGAGTAGCTAGCTATATATGTCTGACGATTTACTTTTGCGCAGGGGTTAAACAGCAGATTACATCATTGAGATTCGCTTCGAGACGAGCGCACACAGCGCGATCTAACAATGCGAAATCGTACGCAGCAAAGCAGTTTTGAGAGTGCTTCAGGCCTGCGTAGGCACTGCTGCGCACCTGGTCATCGCACTCTTAGTGCAGACGGGTGCACTGCGTGTACGCCAGGGTTACCAGTTAGGTTCGCAGGGTGACGACCTTGAGGATCGCCCGCAGCTGTATGGAATAACTTACATACTAAAATGACACAGTGCAAAAATGGCGCCAAAACGCACCACCTGCAAGGCGCACAGTTATTCGAATAGCTAGCTATATATGTCTGACGATTTGCTTTTATACAAAGGTCTAACAGCACATAATATCATAGAGATTCGCTTCGAGACGAGCGCACACAGCGCCATGTAACAATGCGAAATCGTATGCAGCTAAGCAGTTTTGAGAGTGCTTCAGGCCTGCGTAGGCACTGTTGCGCACCTGGTCATCGCACTCTTAGTGCAGGAGGGTGCACTGCGTGTACGCCAGGGTTACCAGTTAGCTTCGCAGGGTGACGACCTTGAGGATCGCCCGCAGCTGTATGGAATAACTTACATACTAAAATGACACAGTGCGAAAATGGCGCCAATACGCACCACCTGCAAGGCGCACGGTGAGAGCGAGTAGCTAGCTTTATATGTCTGACGATTTGCTTTTATACAAAGGTCTAACAGCACATCTTATCACAGAGATTTGCTTCGAGACGAGCGCACACAGCGCGATGTAACAATGCGAAATCGTATGCAGCTAGGCAGTTTTGAGAGTGCTTCAGGCCTGCGTAGGCGCTGCTGCGGACCTGATCATCGCGCTCTTAGTGCAGGCGGGTTCACTGCGTGTACGCGAGGGTCATCAGTACGCTTCGCAGGGTGACGACCTTGAGGATCGCCCGCAGCTGTATGGAATAACTTACATAATAAAATAACACAGTGCGAAAATGACGCCAAAACGCACCTCCTGCAAGGCGCACAGTGAGAGCGAGTAGCTAGCTATATATGTCTGACGATTCGCTTTTATACATAGGTCTTACAGCACACCTTATCAAAGAGATTCGCTTCGAGACGAGCGCACACAGCGCGATGTAACAATGCGAAATCGTTTGCAGCTAAGCAGTTTTGAGAGTTCTTCAGGCCTGCGTAGGCACTGCTGCGCACCTGGTCATCGCATTCTTATGGCAGGCGGGTGCAGTGCGTGTACGCCAGGGTTACCAGTTAGCTTCGCAGGGTGACAACCTTGAGGATCGCCCGCAGCTGTATGGAATAACTTACATACTAAAATGACACAGTGCGAAAATGGCACCAAAACGCACCACCTGCAAGGCGCACAGTGAGAGCGAGTAGCTAGCTATATATGTCTGACGATTCACTTTTGCGCAGGGGTGAAACAGCAGATCACATCATAGAGATTCGCTTCGAGACGAGCGCACACAGCGCGATGTAACAATGCGAAATCGTATGCAGCTAAGCAGTTTTGACAGTGCTTCAGGCCTGCGTAGGCACTGCTGCGGACCTGGTCATCGCACTTCTAGTGCAGGCGGGTGCACTGCGTGTACGCCAGGGTTATCAGTTAGCTTCGCAGGGTGACGACCTTGAGGATCGCCCGCAGCTGTATGGAATAACTTACATACTAAAATGACACAGTGCGAAAATGGCGCCAAAACGCACCACCTGCAAGGCGCACAGTGAGAGCGAGTAGCTAGCTATATATGTCTGACGATTCGCTTTTATACAAAGGTCTAACAGCATATCTTATCATAGAGTTTCGCTTCGAGACGAGCGCACACAGCGTCATAAAACAATGCGAAATCGTATGCAGCTAAGCAGTTTTGAGAGTGCTTCAGGCCTGCGTAGGCACTGCTGCGCACCTGGTCATCGCACTCTTAGTGCAGACGGGTGCACTGCGTGTACGCCAGGGTTACCAGTTAAGCTTCGCAGGGTGACGACCTTGAGGATCGCCCGCAGCTGTATGGAATAACTTACATACTAAAATGACACAGTGCGAAAATGGCGCCAAAACGCACCACCTGCAAGGCGCACAGTGAGAGCGAGTAGCTAGCTATATATGTCTGACGATTCGCTTTTATACAAAGGTCTAACAGCATATCTTATCATAGAGTTTCGCTTCGAGACGAGCGCACACAGCGCCATGTAACAATGCGAAATCGTATGCAGCTAAGCAGTTTTGAGAGTGCTTCAGGCCTGCGTAGGCACGTGCTGCGCACCTGGTCATCGCACTCTAAGTGCAGGCGGGTGCACTGCGTGAACGCCAGGGTTATCAGTTAAGCTTCACAGGGTGACGACCTTGAGGATCGCCCGCAGCTGTATGGAATAACTTACATACTAAAATGACACAGTGCGAAAATGGCGCCAAAACGCACCACCTGCAAGGCGCACAGTGAGAGCGAGTAGCTAGCTATATATGTCTGACGATTCGCTTTTATACAAAGGTCTAACAGCACATCTTATCATAGAGATTCGCTTCGAGACGAGCGCACACAGCGTCATGTAACAATGCGAAATCGTATGCAGCTAAGCAGTTTTGAGAGTGCTTCAGGCCTGCGTAGGCACTGCTGCGCACCTGGTCATCGCACTCTTAGTGCAGGCGGGTGCACTGCGTGAACGCCAGGGTTACCAGTAAGCTTCGCAGGGTGACGACCTTGAGGATCGCCCGCAGCTGTATGGAATAACTTACATACTAAAATGACACAGTGCAAAATGGCGCCAAAACGCACCACCTGCAAGGCGCACAGTGAGAGCGAGTAGCTAGCTATATATGTCTGACGATTCGCTTTTATACAAAGGTCTAACAGCACATCTTATCATAGAGTTTCGCTTCGAGACGAGCGCACACAGCGTCATAAAACAATGCGAAATCGTATGCAGCTAAGCAGTTTTGAGAGTGCTTCAGGCCTGCGTAGGCACTGCTGCGCACCTGGTCATCGCACTCTAAGTGCAGGCGGGTGCACTGCGTGTACGCCAGGGTTACCAGTTAGCTTCGCAGGGTGACGACCTTGAGGATCGCCCGCAGCTGTATGGAATAACTTACATACTAAAATGACACAGTGCGAAAATGGCGCCAAAACGCACCACCTGCAAGGCGCACAGTGAGAGCGAGTAGCTAGCTATATATGTCTGACGATTCACTTTTGCGCAAAGGTCTAACAGCATATCTTATCATAGAGTTTCGCTTCGAGACGAGCGCACACAGCGCGATGTAACAATGCGAAATCGTATGCAGCTAAGCAGTTTTGAGAGTGCTTTAGGCCTGCGTAGGCACTGCTGCGCACCTGGTCATCGCACTCTTAAGTGCAGGCGGGTGCACTGCGTGTACGCCAGGGTTAACAGTTAGCTTCGCAGGGTGACGACCTTGAGGATCGCCCGCAGCTGTATGGAATAACTTACATACTAAAATGACACAGTGCAAAAATGGCGCCAAAACGCACCACCTGCAAGGCGCACAGTGAGAGCGAGTAGCTAGCTATATATGTCTGACGATTCGCTTTTATACAAAGGTCTAACAGCATATCTTATCATAGAGTTTCGCTTCGAGACGAGCGCACACAGCGTCATAAAACAATGCGAAATCGTATGCAGCTAAGCAGTTTTGAGAGTGCTTTAGGCCTGCGTAGGCACTGCTGCGCACCTGGTCATCGCACTCTAAGTGCAGGCGGGTGCACTGCGTGTACGCCAGGGTTACCAGTTAGCTTCGCAGGGTGACGACCTTGAGGATCGCCCGCAGCTGTATGGAATAACTTACATACTAAAAATGACACAGTGCGAAAATGGCGCCAAAACGCACCACCTGCAAGGCGCACAGTGAGAGCGAGTAGCTAGCTATATATGTCTGACGATTCGCTTTTGCGCAGGGTGAAACAGCAGATCACATCATAGAGATTCGCTTCGAGACGAGCGCACACAGCGCGATGTAACAATGCGAAATCGTATGCAGCTAGACAGTTTTGAGAGTGCTTCAGGCCTGCGTAGGCACTGCTGCGCACCTGGTCATCGCACTCTTAGTGCAGGCGGGTGCACTGCGTGTACGCCAGGGTTACCAGTAAGCTTCGCAGGGTGACGACCTTGAGGATCGCCCGCAGCTGTATGGAATAACTTACATACTAAAATGACACAGTGCGAAAATGGCGCCAAAACGCACCACCTGCAAGGCGCACAGTGAGAGCGAGTAGCTAGCTATATATGTCTGACGATTCGCTTTTATACAAAGGTCTAACAGCATATCTTATCATAGAGTTTCGCTTCGAGACGAGCGCACACAGCGTCATAAAACAATGCGAAATCGTATGCAGCTAAGCAGTTTTGAGAGTGCTTCAGGCCTGCGTAGGCACTGCTGCGGACCTGGTCATCGCACTCTAAGTGCAGGCGGGTGCACTGCGTGTACGCCAGGGTTAACCAGTTAGCTTCGCAGGGTGACGACCTTGAGGATCGCCCGCAGCTGTATGGAATAACTTACATGTAATAAAATGACACAGTGCGAAAATGGCGCCAAAACGCACCACCTGCAAGGCGCACAGTGAGAGCGAGTAGCTAGCTATATATGTCTGACGATTCACTTTTATACAAGGGTCAAACAGCAGATCTTATCATAGAGTTTCGCTTCGAGACGAGCGCACACAGCGTCATGTAACAATGCGAAATCGTATGCAGCTAAGCAGTTTTGAGAGTGCTTCAGGCCTGCGTAGGCTGTACTGCGCACCTGGTCATCGCACTCTTATGGCAGGCGGGTGCACTGCGTGTACGCCAGGGTTACCAGTAAGCTTCGCAGGGTGACGACCTTGAGGATCGCCCGCAGCTGTATGGAATAACTTACATACTAAAATGACACAGTGCGAAAATGGCGCCAAAACGCACCACCTGCAAGGCGCACAGTGAGAGCGAGTAGCTAGCTATATATGTCTGACGATTCGCTTTTATACAAAGGTCTAACAGCACATCTTATCATAGAGTTTCGCTTCGAGACGAGCGCACACAGCGTCATAAAACAATGCGAAATCGTATGCAGCTAAGCAGTTTTGAGAGTGCTTCAGGCCTGCGTAGGCACTGCTGCGCACCTGGTCATCGCACTCTAGTGCAGGCGGGTGCACTGCGTGTACGCCAGGGTTAACCAGTTAGCTTCGCAGGGTGACGACCTTGAGGATCGCCCGCAGCTGTATGGAATAACTTACATACTAAAATGACACAGTGCGAAAATGGCGCCAAAACGCACCACCTGCAAGGCGCACAGTGAGAGCGAGTAGCTAGCTATATATGTCTGACGATTCGCTTTTATACAAAGGTCTAACAGCACATCTTATCATAGAGATTTCGCTTCGAGACGAGCGCACACAGCGTCATAAAACAATGCGAAATCGTATGCAGCTAGCAGTTTGAGAGTGCTTCAGGCCTGCGTAGGCACTGCTGCGCACCTGGTCATCGCACTCTAAGTGCAGGCGGGTGCACTGCGTGTACGCCAGGGTTACCAGTTAGCTTCGCAGGGTGACGACCTTGAGGATCGCCCGCAGCTGTATGGAATAACTTACATACTAAAATAACACAGTGCGAAAATGACGCCAAAACGCACCTCCTGCAAGGCGCACAGTGAGAGCGAGTAGCTAGCTATATATGTCTGACGATTCGCTTTTATACAGGGGTGAAACAGCATATCTTATCATAGAGATTCGCTTCGAGACGAGCGCACACAGCGTCATACAAACAATGCGAAATCGTATGCAGCTAAGCAGTTTTGAGAGTGCTTTCAGGCCTGCGTAGGCACTGCTGCGCACCTGGTCATCGCATTCTAAGTGCAGGCGGGTGCACTGCGTGTACGCCAGGGTTACCAGTTAGCTTCGCAGGGTGACGACCTTGAGGATCGCCCGCAGCTGTATGGAATAACTTACATACTAAAATGACACAGTGCAAAAATGGCGCCAAAACGCACCACCTGCAAGGCGCACAGTGAGAGCGAGTAGCTAGCTATATATGTCTGACGATTCGCTTTTATACAAAGGTCTAACAGCATATCTTATCATAGAGTTTCGCTTCGAGACGAGCGCACACAGCGTCATAAAACAATGCGAAATCGTATGCAGCTAAGCAGTTTTGAGAGTGCTTCAGGCCTGCGTAGGCACTGCTGCGCACCTGGTCATCGCACTCTAATGGCAGGCGGGTGCACTGCGTGTACGCCAGGGTAACCAGTTAGCTTCGCAGGGTGACGACCTTGAGGATCGCCCGCAGCTGTATGGAATAACTTACATACTAAAATGACACAGTGCAAAAATGGCGCCAAAACGCACCACCTGCAAGGCGCACAGTGAGAGCGAGTAGCTAGCTATATATGTCTGACGATTCGCTTTTATACAAAGGGGCTGAAACAGCATATCTTATCATAGAGTTTCGCTTCGAGACGAGCGCACACAGCGTCATGTAACAATGCGAAATCGTATGCAGCTAAGCAGTTTTGAGAGTGCTTTAGGCCTGCGTAGGCACTGCTGCGCACCCTGCGTAGGCACTGCTGCGCACCTGGTCATCGCACTCTAAGTGCAGGCGGGTGCACTGCGTGTACGCCAGGGTTACCAGTTAGCTTCGCAGGGTGACGACCTTGAGGATCGCCCGCAGCTGTATGGAATAACTTACATACTAAAATGACACAGTGCGAAAAATGGCGCCAAAGTCATCGCACTCTAAGTGCAGGCGGGTGCACTGCGTGTACGCCAGGGTTACCAGTTAGCTTCGCAGGGTGACGACCTTGAGGATCGCCCGCAGCTGTATGGAATAACTTACATACTAAAATGACACAGTGCAAAAATGGCGCCAAAACGCACCACCTGCAAGGCGCACAGTGAGAGCGAGTAGCTAGCTATATATGTCTGACGATTCGCTTTTACAAAGGTCTAACAGCATATCTTATCATAGAGTTTCGCTTCGAGACGAGCGCACACAGCGTCATAAAACAATGCGAAATCGTATGCAGCTAAGCAGTTTTGAGAGTGCTTTAGGCCTGCGTAGGCACTGCTGCGCACCTGGTCATCGCACTCTTAAGTGCAGGCGGGTGCACTGCGTGTACGCCAGGGTTACCAGTTAGCTTCGCAGGGTGACAACCTTGAGGATCGCCCGCAGCTGTATGGAATAACTTACATACTAAAATGACACAGTGCGAAAATGGCGCCAAAACGCACCACCTGCAAGGCGCACAGTGAGAGCGAGTAGCTAGCTATATATGTCTGAAGATTCACTTTTGCGCAGGGTGAAACAGCAGATCACATCATAGAGTTTCGCTTCGAGACGAGCGCACACAGCGTCATAAAACAATGCGAAATCGTATGCAGCTAAGCAGTTTTGAGAGTGCTTCAGGCCTGCGTAGGCATTGCTGCGCACCTGGTCATCGCACTCTTAGTGCAGGCGGGTGCACTGCGTGTACGCCAGGGTTACCAGTTAGCTTCGCAGGGTGACGACCTTGAGGATCGCCCGCAGCTGTATGGAATAACTTACATACTAAAATGACACAGTGCAAAAATGGCGCCAAAACGCACCACCTGCAAGGCGCACAGTGAGAGCGAGTAGCTAGCTATATATGTCTGACGATTCGCTTTTATACAAAGGTCTAACAGCATATCTTATCAAGAGTTTCGCTTCGAGACGAGCGCACACAGCGTCATAAAACAATGCGAAATCGTATGCAGCTTAGCAGTTTTGAGAGTGCTTTAGGCCTGCGTAGGCACTGCTGCGCACCTGGTCATCGCACTCTAAGTGCAGGCGGGTGCACTGCGTGTACGCCAGGGTTACCAGTTAGCTTCGCAGGGTGACAACCTTGAGGATCGCCCGCAGCTGTATGGAATAACTTACAAAATAAAATGACACAGTGCGAAAATGGCACCAAAACGCACCACCTGCAAGGCGCACAGTGAGAGCGAGTAGCTAGCTATATATGTCTGAAGATTCACTTTTGCGCAGGGGTGAAACAGCAGATCACATCATAGAGTTTCGCTTCGAGACGAGCGCACACAGCGCCATGTAACAATGCGAAATCGTATGCAGCTAGACAGTTTTGAGAGTGCTTCAGGCCTGCGTAGGCACTGCTGCGCACCTGGTCATCGCACTCTTATGGAAGGCGGGTGCACTGCGTGTACGCTAGGGTTATCGATAAGCTTCACAGGGTGACGACCTTGAGGATCGCCCGCAGCTGTATGGAATAACTTACATATACTAAAATTACACAGTGCGAAAATGACGCCAAAACGCACCACCTGCAAGGCGCACAGTAAGAGCGAGTAGCTAGCTATATATGTCTGACGATTTGCTTTTATACAAAGGTCAAACAACACATCTTATCATAGAGTTTCGCTTCGAGACGAGCGCACACAGCGCCATGTAACAATGCGAAATCGTATGCTGCTAGACAGTTTTGAGAGTGCTTCAGGCCTGCGTAGGCACTGCTGCGCACCTGGTCATCGCACTCTAATGGCATGCGGGTGCACTGCGTGTACGCCAGGGTTATCGATAAGCTTCACAGGGTGACGACCTTGAGGATCGCCCGCAGCTGTATGGAATAACTTACATACTAAAATTACACAGTGCGAAAATGACGCCAAAACGCACCACCTGCAAGGCGCACAGTGAAAGCGAGTAGCTAGCTAAATATGTCTGACGATTTACTTTTGTTCAGGGGTTAAACAGCAGATCACATCATTGAGATTTGCTTCGAGACGAGCGCACACAGCGCGATCTAACAATGCGAAATCGTATGCAGCTAAGCAGTTTTGAGAGTGCTTGAGGCCTGCGTAGGCACTGCTGCGCACCTGGTCATCGCACTCTAAGTGCAGACGGGCACTGCGTGTACGCCAGGGTAACCAGTTAGCTTCGCAGGGTGACGACCTTGAGGATCGCCCGCAGCTGTATGGAATAACTTACATACTAAAAATGACACAGTGCAAAAGTGGCGCCAAAACACACCACCTGCAAAGCGCACAGTGAGAGCGAGTAGCTAGCTATATATGTCTGACGATTCGCTTTTATACAAAGGTCTTACAGCATATCTTATCATAGAGTTTCGCTTAGAGACGAGCGCACACAGCACCATGTAACAATGCGAAATCGTATGCAGCTAAGCAGTTTTGAGAGTGCTTCAGGCCTGCGTAGGCACTGCTGCGCACCTGGTCATCGCACTCTCTTAGTGCAGGCGGCACACTGCGTGTACGCCAGGGTTACCAGTAAGCTTCGCAGGGTGACGACCTTGAGGATCGCCCGCAGCTGTATGGAATAACTTACATACTAAAAATGACACAGTGCAAAAATGGCGCCAAAACGCACCACCTGTAAGGCGCACAGTGAGAGCGAGTAGCTAGCTATATATATCTGACGATTCGCTTTTATACAAAGGTCTAACAGCATATCTTATCATAGAGTTTCGCTTCGAGGCGAGCGCACACAGCGTCATAAAACAATGCGAAATCGTATGCAGCTAAGCAGTTTTGAGAGTGCTTTAGGCCTGCGTAGGCACTGCTGCGCACCTGATCATCGCACTCTAAGTGCAGGCGGGTGCACTGCGTGTACGCCAGGGTTACCAGTTAGCTTCGCAGGGTGACAACCTTGAGGATCGCCCGCAGCTGTATGGAATAACTTACAAAATAAAATGACACAGTGCGAAAATGGCACCAAAACGCACCACCTGCAAGGCGCACAGTGAGAGCGAGTAGCTAGCTATATATGTCTGAAGATTCACTTTTGCGCAGGGGTGAAACAGCAGATCACATCATAGAGTTTCGCTTCGAGACGAGCGCACACAGCGCCATGTAACAATGCGAAATCGTATGCAGCTAGACAGTTTTGAGAGTGCTTCAGGCCTGCGTAGGCATTGCTGCGCACCTGGTCATCGCACTCTTATGGCAGGCGGGCACTGCGTGTACGCTAGGGTTACCAGTAAGCTTCGCAGGGTGACGACCTTGAGGATCGCCCGCAGCTGTATGGAATAACTTACATACTAAAATGACACAGTGCGAAAATTGCGCCAAAACGCACCACCTGCAAGGCGCACAGTGAGAGCGAGTAGCTAGCTATATATGTCTGACGATTCGCTTTTATACAAAGGTCTAACAGCATATCTTATCATAGAGTTTCGCTTCGAGACGAGCGCACACAGCGTCATAAAACAATGCGAAATCGTATGCAGCTCAGCAGTTTTGAGAGTGCTTTAGGCCTGCGTAGGCACTGCTGCGCACCTGGTCATCGCACTCTAAGTGCAGGCGGGTGCACTGCGTGTACGCCAGGGTAACCAGTTAGCTTCGCAGGGTGACGACCTTGAGGATCGCCCGCAGCTGTATGGAATAACTTACATACTAAAATGACACAGTGCAAAAATGGCGCCAAAACGCACCACCTGCAAGGCGCACAGTGAGAGCGAGTAGCTAGCTATATATGTCTGACGATTCGCTTTAACACAAAGGTGAAAAGCGTCATAAAACAATGCGAAATCGTATGCAGCTAAGCAGTTTTGAGAGTGCTTTAGGCCTGCGTAGGCACTGCTGCGCACCTGGTCATCGCACTCTAAGTGCAGGCGGGTGCACTGCGTGTACGCCAGGGTTATCAGTTAGCTTCGCAGGGTGACGACCTTGAGGATCGCCCGCAGCTGTATGGAATAACTTACATACTAAAATGACACAGTGCGAAAATGGCGCCAAAACGCACCACCTGCAAGGCGCACAGTGAGAGCGAGTAGCTAGCTATATATGTCTGAAGATTCGCTTTTATACAAAGGTCTGAAACAGCAGATCTTATCATAGAGTTTCGCTTCGAGACGAGCGCACACAGCGTCATAAAACAATGCGAAATCGTATGCAGCTAAGCAGTTTTGAGAGTGCTTTAGGCCTGCGTAGGCACTGCTGCGCACCTGGTCATCGCACTCTATGGCAGGCGGGGCACTGCGTGTACGCCAGGGTTACCAGTTAAGCTTCGCAGGGTGACGACCTTGAGGATCGCCCGCAGCTGTATGGAATAACTTACATACTAAAATGACACAGTGCGAAAATGGCGCCAAAACGCACCACCTGCAAGGCGCACAGTGAGAGCGAGTAGCTAGCTATATATGTCTGAAGATTCGCTTTTATACAAAGGTCTAACAGCAGATCACATCATAGAGTTTCGCTTCGAGACGAGCGCACACAGCGCCATGTAACAATGCGAAATCGTATGCAGCTAGACAGTTTTGAGAGTGCTTCAGGCCTGCGTAGGCACTGCTGCGCACCTGGTCATCGCACTCTATGGCAGGCGGGGCACTGCGTGTACGCCAGGGTTATCGATAGCTTCACAGGGTGACGACCTTGAGGATCGCCCGCAGCTGTATGGAATAACTTACATACTAAAATGACACAGTGCAAAAATGGCGCCAAAACGCACCACCTGCAAGGCGCACAGTGAGAGCGAGTAGCTAGCTATATATGTCTGACGATTCGCTTTTATACAAAGGTCTAACAGCATATCTTATCATAGAGTTTCGCTTCGAGACGAGCGCACACAGCGTCATAAAACAATGCGAAATCGTATGCAGCTAAGCAGTTTTGAGAGTGCTTTAGGCCTGCGTAGGCACTGCTGCGCACCTGGTCATCGCACTCTAAGTGCAGGCGGGTGCACTGCGTGTACGCCAGGGTTACCAGTTAGCTTCGCAGGGTGACGACCTTGAGGATCGCCCGCAGCTGTATGGAATAACTTACATACTAAAATGACACAGTGCAAAAAATGGCGCCAAAACGCACCACCTGCAAGGCGCACAGTGAGAGCGAGTAGCTAGCTATATATGTCTGACGATTCGCTTTTATACAAAGGTCTAACAGCATATCTTATCATAGAGTTTCGCTTTGAGACGAGCGCACACAGCGTCATAAAACAATGCGAAATCGTATGCAGCTAAGCAGTTTTGAGAGTGCTTTAGGCCTGCGTAGGCACTGCTGCGCACCTGGTCATCGCACTCTAAGTGCAGGCGGGTGCACTGCGTGTACGCCAGGGTTATCAGTTAGCTTCGCAGGGTGACAACCTTGAGGATCGCCCGCAGCTGTATGGAATAACTTACATACTAAATGACACAGTGCGAAAATGGCGCCAAAACGCACCACCTGCAAGGCGCACAGTGAGAGCGAGTAGCTAGCTATATATGTCTGAAGATTCACTTTTATACAAAGGGTCTAACAGCAGATCTTATCATAGAGTTTCGCTTCGAGACGAGCGCACACAGCGCGATGTAACAATGCGAAATCGTATGCAGCTAAGCAGTTTTGAGAGTGCTTCAGGCCTGCGTAGGCAGTGCTGCGCACCTGGTCATCGCACTCTTATGGCAGGCGGGTGCACTGCGTGTACGCCAGGGTTACCAGTTAGCTTCGCAGGGTGACGACCTTGAGGATCGCCCGCAGCTGTATGGAATAACTTACATACTAAAATGACACAGTGCGAAAATGGCGCCAAAACGCACCACCTGCAAGGCGCACAGTGAGAGCGAGTAGCTAGCTATATATGTCTGACGATTCACTTTTATACAAAGGTGAAACAGCATATCTTATCATAGAGTTTCGCTTCGAGACGAGCGCACACAGCGTCATAAAACAATGCGAAATCGTATGCAGCTAAGCAGTTTTGAGAGTGCTTCAGGCCTGCGTAGGCAGTGCTGCGCACCTGGTCATCGCACTCTAAGTGCAGGCGGGCACTGCGTGTACGCCAGGGTTACCAGTTAGCTTCGCAGGGTGACGACCTTGAGGATCGCCCGCAGCTGTATGGAATAACTTACATACTAAAATGACACAGTGCAAAAATGGCGCCAAAACGCACCACCTGCAAGGCGCACAGTGAGAGCGAGTAGCTAGCTATATATGTCTGACGATTCGCTTTTATACAAAGGTCTAACAGCATATCTTATCATAGAGTTTCGCTTCGAGACGAGCGCACACAGCGTCATAAAACAATGCGAAATCGTATGCAGCTCAGCAGTTTTGAGAGTGCTTTAGGCCTGCGTAGGCACTGCTGCGCACCTGGTCATCGCACTCTAAGTGCAGGCGGTGCACTGCGTGTACGCCAGGGTTACCAGTTAGCTTCGCAGGGTGACGACCTTGAGGATCGCCCGCAGCTGTATGGAATAACTTACATACTAAAATGACACAGTGCAAAAATGGCGCCAAAACGCACCACCTGCAAGGCGCACAGTGAGAGCGAGTAGCTAGCTATATATGTCTGACGATTCGCTTTTATACAAAGGTCTAACAGCATATCTTATCATAGAGTTTCGCTTCGAGACGAGCGCACACAGCGTCATAAAACAATGCGAAATCGTATGCAGCTAAGCAGTTTTGAGAGTGCTTTAGGCCTGCGTAGGCACTGCTGCGCACCTGGTCATCGCACTCTTAGTGCAGGCGGGCACTGCGTGTACGCCAGGGTAACCAGTTAGCTTCGCAGGGTGACGACCTTGAGGATCGCCCGCAGCTGTATGGAATAACTTACATACTAAAATGACACAGTGCAAAAATGGCGCCAAAACGCACCACCTGCAAGGCGCACAGTGAGAGCGAGTAGCTAGCTATATATGTCTGACGATTCGCTTTTATACAAAGGTCTAACAGCATATCTTATCATAGAGTTTCGCTTCGAGACGAGCGCACACAGCGTCATAAAACAATGCGAAATCGTATGCAGCTAAGCAGTTTTGAGAGTGCTTTAGGCCTGCGTAGGCATTGCTGCGCACCTGGTCATCGCACTCTTAAAGCAGGCGGGTGCACTGCGTGTACGCCAGGGTTACCAGTTGGCTTCGCAGGGTGACAACCTTGAGGATCGCCCGCAGCTGTATGGAATAACTTACATACTAAAATGACACAGTGCGAAAATGGCATCAAAACGCACCACCTGCAAGGCGCACAGTGAGAGCGAGTAGCTAGCTATATATGTCTGAAGATTCACTTTTGCGCAGGGGTGAAACAGCAGATCACATCATAGAGATTCGCTTCGAGACGAGCGCACACAGCGCGATGTAACAATGCGAAATCGTATGCAGCTAAGCAGTTTTGACAGTGCTTCAGGCCTGCGTAGGCATTGCTGCGCACCTGGTCATCGCACTCTAATGGCAGGCGGGCACTGCGTGTACGCCAGGGTTACCAGTTAGCTTCGCAGGGTGACGACCTTGAGGATCGCCCGCAGCTGTATGGAATAACTTACATACTAAAATGACACAGTGCAAAAATGGCGCCAAAACGCACCACCTGCAAGGCGCACAGTGAGAGCGAGTAGCTAGCTATATATGTCTGACGAGCTTTATACAAAGGTCTAATAGCATATCTTATCATAGAGTTTCGCTTCGAGACGAGCGCACACAGCGTCATAAAAAATGCGAAATCGTATGCAGCTGCAGTTTTGAGAGTGCTTTAGGCCTGCGTAGGCACTGCTGCGCACCTGGTCAAAACGCACCGTGTACGCCAGGGTTATCAGTTAGCTTCGCAGGGTGACGACAGTGAGATCGCCCGCAGCTGTATGGAATAACTTACATACTAAATGACACAGTGCAAAAAATGGCACAAAAACGCACCACCTGCAAGGCGCACAGTGAGAGCGAGTAGCTAGCTATATATGTCTGAAGATTCGCTTTTTGCAAGGGGTGAAACAGCAGATCTTATCATAGAGTTTCGCTTCGAGACGAGCGCACACAGCGTCATGTAACAATGCGAAATCGTATGCAGCTAGACAGTTTTGAGAGTGCTTCAGGCCTGCGTAGGCACTGCTGCGCACCTGGTCATCGCACTCTTATGGCAGGCGGGTGCACTGCGTGTACGGCAGGGTTATCAGTAAGCTTCGCAGGGTGACGACCTTGAGGATCGCCCGCAGCTGTATGGAATAACTTACATACTAAAATGACACAGTGCAAAAATGGCGCCAAAACGCACCACCTGCAAGGCGCACAGTGAGAGCGAGTAGCTAGCTATATATGTCTGACGATTCACTTTTATACAAAGGTGAAACAGCATATCTTATCATAGAGTTTCGCTTCGAGACGAGCGCACACAGCGTCATAAAACAATGCGAAATCGTATGCAGCTAAGCAGTTTTGAGAGTGCTTTAGGCCTGCGTAGGCACTGCTGCGCACCTGGTCATCGCACTCTTAAGTGCAGGCGGGTGCACTGCGTGTACGCCAGGGTTACCAGTTAAGCTTCGCAGGGTGACGACCTTGAGGATCGCCCGCAGCTGTATGGAATAACTTACATACTAAAATGACACAGTGCAAAATGGCGCCAAAACGCACCACCTGCAAGGCGCACAGTGAGAGCGAGTAGCTAGCTATATATGTCTGACGATTCGCTTTTATACAAAGGTCTAACAGCATATCTTATCATAGAGTTTCGCTTCGAGACGAGCGCACACAGCGTCATAAAACAATGCGAAATCGTATGCAGCTAAGCAGTTTTGAGAGTGCTTTAGGCCTGCGTAGGCACTGCTGCGCACCTGGTCATCGCACTCTAAGTGCAGGCGGTGCACTGCGTGTACGCCAGGGTTATCAGTTAGCTTCGCAGGGTGACAACCTTGAGGATCGCCCGCAGCTGTATGGAATAACTTACATACTAAAATGACACAGTGCGAAAATGGCACCAAAACGCACCACCTGCAAGGCGCACAGTGAGAGCGAGTAGCTAGCTATATATGTCTGAAGATTTACTTTTGCGCAGGGGTGAAACAGCAGATCACATCATAGAGATTCGCTTCGAGACGAGCGCACACAGCGCGATGTAACAATGCGAAATCGTATGCAGCTAAGCAGTTTTGACAGTGCTTCAGGCCTGCGTAGGCATTGCTGCGCACCTGGTCATCGCGCTCTTAAAGCAGGCGGGTGCACTGCGTGTACGCCAGGGTTACCAGTTGGCTTCGCAGGGTGACGACCTTGAGGATCGCCCGCAGCTGTATGGAATAACTTACATACTAAAATGACACAGTGCAAAAATGGCGCCAAAACGCACCACCTGCAAGGCGCACAGTGAGAGCGAGTAGCTAGCTATATATGTCTGACGATTCGCTTTTATACAAAGGTCTAACAGCATATCTTATCATAGAGTTTCGCTTCGAGACGAGCGCACACAGCGCGATAAAACAATGCGAAATCGTATGCAGCTAAGCAGTTTTGACAGTGCTTTAGGCCTGCGTAGGCAGTGCTGCGCACCTGGTCATCGCACTCTAAGTGCAGGCGGGTGCACTGCGTGTACGCCAGGGTTATAAGTTAGCTTCGCAGGGTGACAACCTTGAGGATCGCCCGCAGCTGTATGGAATAACTTACATAATAAAATTACACAGTGCGAAAATGGCACCAAAACGCACCACCTGCAAGGCGCACAGTGAGAGCGAGTAGCTAGCTATATATGTCTGAAGATTCAATTTTGCGCAGGGGTGAAACAGCAGATCACATCAGAGAGATTCACTTCGAGACGAGCGCACACAGCGCCATGCAACAATGCGAAATCGTATGCTGCTAGGCAGTTTTGACAGTGCTTCAGGCCTGCGTAGGCAGTGCTGCGCACCTGGTCATCGCACTCTAATGGCATGCGGGTGCACTGCGTGTACGCTAGGGTTATCGATAAACTTCACAGGGTGACGACCTTGAGGATCGCCCGCAGCTGTATGGAATAACTTACATACTAAAATTACACAGTGCGAAAATGACGCCAAAACGCAACACCTGCAAGGCGCACAGTAAGAGCGAGTAGCTAGCTATATATGTCTGACGATTCGCTTTTATACAAAGGTCAAACAACACATCTTATCATAGAGTTTCGCTTCGTGACGAGCGCACACAGCGCCATGTAACAATGCGAAATCTTATGCAGCTAGACAGTTTTGAGAGTGCTTCAGGCCTGCGTAGGCACTGCTGCGCACCTGGTCATCGCACTCTTATGGCATGCGGGTGCACTGCGTGTACGCCAGGGTTATCGATAAACTTCACAGGGTGACGACCTTGAGCATCGCCCGAGTTAGCTTCGCAGGGTGACAACCTTGAGGATCGCCCGCAGCTGTATGGAATAACTTACATACTAAAATGACACAGTGCGAAAATGGCACCAAAACGCACCACCTGCAAGGCGCACAGTGAGAGCGAGTAGCTAGCTATATATGTCTGAAGATTTACTTTTGTTGCAGGGGTGAAACAGCAGATCACATCATAGAGATTCGCTTCGAGACGAGCGCACACAGCGCGATGTAACAAGAAATCGTATGCAGCTAAGCAGTTTTGACAGTGCTTCAGGCCTGCGTAGGCATTGTTGCGCACCTGGTCATCGCGCTCTTAAAGAAGCAGGCACTGCGTGTACGCCAGGGTTACCAGTTGGCTTCGCAGGGTGACGACCTTGAGGATCTGTACGGAATAACTTACATACTAAAATGACACAGTGCAAAATGGCATCAAAACGCACCACCTGCAAGGCGCACAGTGAGAGCGAGTAGCTAGCTATATATGTCTGAAGATTCACTTTTTGCGCAGGGGTGAACTAGCAGATCACATCATAGAGATTCGCTTCGAGACGAGCGCACACAGCGCGATGTAACAATGCGAAATCGTATGCAGCTAAGCAGTTTTGACAGTGCTTCAGGCCTGCGTAGGCAGTGCTGCGCACCTGGTCATCGCACTCTAATGGCAGGCGGGTGCACTGCGTGTACGCCAGGGTTATCGATAAGCTTCACAGGGTGACGACCTTGAGCATCGCCCACAGCTGTATGGAATAACTTACATACTAAAATTACACAGTGCAAAATGGCGCCAAAACGCACCTGCGCACAGTGAGGTGAGGATGAGAAGCTAGCTATATATGTTTGACGTTCGCTTTTATACAAAGGTCTAACAGCATATCTTTATCAAAGAGTTTCGCTTCGAGACGAGCGCACACATAGTCATAAAACAATGCGAAATCGTATGCAGCTACAGTTTTGAGAGTGCTTAAGGCCTGCGTAGGCACTGCTGCGCACCTGGTCATCGCACCTAAGTGCAGGCGGTGCACTGCGTGTACGCCAATAGGTTAGCTTCGCGGGTGACAACCTTGAGGATCGCCCGCAGCTGTATGGAATAACTTACAAATAAAATGACACAGTGCGAAAAATCGGCACCAAAACGCACCGCACACCCGGTAAGGCGCACAGTGAGAGCGAGTAGCTAGCTATATATGTCTGAAGATTCACTTTTGCGCAGGGTGAAACAGTAGATCACATCATAGATTTTCGCTTGAGACGAGCGCACACAGCGCCATGTAACAATGCGAAATCGTATGCAGCCAGACAGTTTTGAGAGTGCTTCAGGCCTGCGTAGAAATAGCTGCGCACCTGGTCATCGCACCTTATGGCAGGGGCACTGCGTGAACGCTAGGTTACCAGTAAGCTTCGCAGGGTGACGACCTGAGGATCGCCCGCAGCTGTATGGAATAACTTACATACTAAAAATGACACAGTGCGAAAATTGCGCCAAAACGCACCACCTGCAAAGGCGCACAGAGAGAGCGAGTAGCTAGCTATATATATATCTGACGATTCGCTTTTATACAAAGGTTTAACAGCATATCTTATCATAGAGTTTCGCTTCGAGACGAGCGCACACAGCGTCATAAACAATGCGAAATCGTATGCAGCTAAGCAGTTTTGAGAGTGCTTTAGGCCTGCGTAGGCACTGCTGCGCACCTGGTCATCGCACTCTAAGCTGCGGGTGGTGCACTGCGTGAACGCCAGGGTTAATAGTTTGCTTTGCAGGGTGACGACCTGAGGATCGCCCGCAGCTGTATGGAATAACATACTAAAATGACACAGTGCAAAATGGCGCCAAAACGCACCACCTGCAAGGCGCACAGTGAGAGCGAGTAGCTAGCCTCTATATGTCTGACGATTCGCTTTTATACAAGGTCTAACAGCATATCTTATCATAGAGTTTCGCTTCGAGACGAGCGCACACAGCGTCATAAAAAACCATGCGAAATCGTATGCAGCTAAGCAGTTTTTGAGAGTGCTTTAGGTCTGCGTAGGCACTGCTGCGCACCTGGTCATCGCACTCTAAGTGCAGGCTGGTGCACTGCGTGTACCAGGGTTATCAGTTAGCTTCGCGGGGGTGACAACCTTGAGGATCGCCCGCAGCTGGCATGGAACTTACATACTAAAAATGACACAGTAAAAACAAATGGCACCAAAACGCACCACCTGCAAGGCCCACAGTGAGAGCGAGTAGCTGGCTATATATGTTTGAAGATTCACTTTTGCGCAGGGGTTGAAACAGCAGATCACATCATAGATTCGATTCGGGAGACCAGACGAAGCTCACAGCGATGTAATATTTGCGAAATCGTATGCAGCTAAGCAGTTTGAGTGCTTTAGGCCTGCGGTGGCATTGCTGCGCACCTGGTCATCGCCTCTTATAGCGGGCAGACTGTACTGCGTGTACGCCAGGGTTACCAGTTGGCTTCGCAGGGTGACGACCTTTGAGGATCGCCCAGCAGCTGTATGGAACGTAACTAACATACTAAAATGACACAGTGCAAAAAATGACGCCAAAACGCACCACCTACAAGGCGCACAGTGAGCGAGTAGCTAGCTTTATATGTCTGATCGATTCGCTTTTTATACAAGGTCTAACAGCATACGGTATCACAGAGTTCGCTTCGAGACGGCGCACACAGCGTCTGTAACAATGCGAAATCGTATGCAGCTAAGCAGTTTGAAAGCTTCAGGCCTGCGTAGGCACTGCTGCGCATCTGGTCATCGCATCCTTAAAGCAGGCGGGTGCACTGCGTGTACCAGGGTTACCAGTGCCCAGCAGGGGCAGACGATCTTGAGGATCGGCCCGCGGCTATATGGAATTACTTACATGCCCAAATGACACAGTGCGAAATTGCGCAAAACGCACCACCTGCAAGGCGCACGGTGAGAGCGAGTAGCAAGCTATATATGTCTGACGATTCAGCTTTATACAAAGGTCTAACAGCATATCTTATCATAGAGTTTCGTCGAGACGACGAGCACACATCGTCCAAACAATGCGAAATCATATGCAGCTAAGCGTAGCTCTTGAGGTGTTTTAGGGCCTGCGTAGGCACTGCTGCGCACCTGGTCATCACTCTAAATGCAGGCGGGTGCACTGCGTGTACGCCAGGGTTACCAGCTAGCTTCGCAGGGTGACGACTTGAGGATCGCCGCAGCTGTATGGAATAACATACTAAAACGACACAGTGCGAAAATGGCACCAAAAAAACGCAACACCTTCAAGTACTGGTGAGAGCGAGTAGCGAGGAAATATTATGTTTGACGATTCGCTTTTTTACAAGGTCTAAAAATATCTTATCA
>JAGVSL010000254.1:0-49226 GCA_022494535.1 Himalopsyche phryganea
TTATACTGGATGGGCGATAAAAACACTCCCTACGTACAATCCTGTATCTGCAAACATGAGATATTACAGGAGAGCTAAAGACTACATGTATCTTCTTCAAAATTGGGACAGTGCTAATCTAATTTTCCCTTATTTTTTCCTATGGATTCGGCGGCAACTTTGCGAAAATACATTTTTAATATAAAATTAAAATTGATAACTTTGTTATTCTACTGGTTTTATCATTAACGTGACGCTTTCGTTTCTTTAAGAAGCAACGTCAGACTAACCGTATCGCAAGACTATTTATTTCATATATTTATTAAATTGAAAATAAAGGGTAAAGAGGGTGTAGGACATAAACACTGATAGACTAATTACCAGAACACTACTTATACAAATCAATAACTAGTTTTTCAGGTGAAAATCCCAAGCGAAATAAATTTAATAGTGATGAGCCATCTGTTCTATTTAAAATGTTATTTACTAATACTCGATTACTGCTAATGGTTTTATTACTTTCTAAAAACTCGTTAAGTTATTATTTTTATTAAAATTATGATTATTTTCAATTAAATGATTCGCAAACTCTGAAAATTACTACTTTTGACTAAATCTTAAAAGTTTTTTAATTGTAATATTAAAGTTTCTACCTGTATGTCATATATAAGCTTGACATTCTTCACAAGAGAGACGGTATATGTCACAGTGTGACAATGATTTTATTTGATATTTATTGTTCAATAAGATTTTAGTCCGTCATACTGCCCATCAAAGTTTTGCGTGATTTTCTCATAACTCTAAAAACCTTCAGGAGCGTGTTTAGCAACTCAATTATTATTATCTTATAACGTATTTCCATCAATATTACACATAAGAAAATATTTCTCTACGTTACTGATAACTTAAATGTCGCAAGCTGTCAACCATTCATTTGTTGAGTTGCATTAAATTATTCAGGTATGTCAGCACATGGATAGACGTAACAACCTTTGTATTTAATTCAAGCAGATTATTAGTATAACAGTTTCGAAAATTATCATCCAGATGTAATTGTCAGTGAGTATGTTGCTTGAAAACAAAGTGAGTCATCTTCATAATTTTTAGAGGATCGCAAATATAATTGTAAATCACTATTACCTATTGTCTTTGCTGATAAAAGATACTTGGAGTAAAAAAAAAATATTTTTTTTCCATGTCCGCTTCCAATAAAAAGCATATGGCGTCCTAATGGAAGTATCTCAACAAAAGTTTTTAGGAGATCTGCTTGTTACTCAGTTGCTTAACATCTTTTTTTCGAAGAGAGTATAGGTAGAATGACAGGGGTTAGACAAGTTTAGTGGTTAGCTATTCCCTCTCGCTACGCTCTATTTTTTAGGATCGGATGGGTGGGAGGGAGTTTTAGACGTCACAAACATTCATGCCTAAGAACAGATATCCACAAATCGAATGAAGAATCAATTTTTGAAACTCTCCGTGCCGGGACTTGAACCCGTGACATCCGTAGCCGTATCCAACGACGTTGTACACTGCACTACACAAAGCATACTTGAAAAACAAACCTGCGAGACTCTACAAATTTTGTATTAAATATAATATTTGTAAATGACAGAATTGTAAATATATAGTACTTATAAATATAGTAATCTTCCACGTCTTAGTGTTAATAAAAAAGTGTAGGCAATTTATAATTGTCAATATAAACTCAACATTTTTTGGTGAAAAATTATTAATATTAAACAAAAAATTTGTCAGGATTGTAAAAATATAGTGTTTTTCAAGAGATTATATTTATTCTTCATAAAAGTTTTCTGTCTGCGGCGCAATGTTACAAAAACCCTACCTATGCCACTGGCTGGTCCCGACCACTGTAAAAAATTGTTTTGAACAAATATATAAATTATATTATGGTATTATTACTCCAGGTGTGGTCGTTTTGAGTTAACGCACTAATGTGTCAGGATATTTTTATTAGTGTAATATATGCATTAGTATTTGATTTTAATTTAATACCTACATACTTTTTATACATTCAGCTTCTTTCGAATAACTGACTGTAGAGTTACACACGAAGAAACAATTGTCATTAGGTAGAGTATACGCCGCATAAATTTGCACTTTTTACTACACTGATAAGCTTTCTGTATACTACACAAAGCGAGTCATTGTATTAGTATGTATGGATCCCGTGTATGTAGCAGCTAGACCTTATAGCCGTAGCGTAAAGTTATATAAAATGTACTCTATTGCTCTCTTATTATATCTTTTAATACTTAAATATAGGGTGAATGTCGTTTATGTCGTTTGAAATAAAGAAATTTATTTTCTGAATAAAAGAAAGCTGAAAAAAACTGTATTTAATTGCAAATGTTTCATACCTTTATTCATGTGAAATTCACATTTTGATAAAATGGTTTAAATCTGAAAGGTACGGAAAACAGAAAAGTTTTCTTATTAGTAAAATGATTGATCACTTATAATTTAGCGAACTGTTCAACTTTCGCGTTCACTTGTTAGCAGGATAATTGATTCATTAATTGGTTGCCATAGCGATGACAACAACCCGTGCAGTGTGAAAAGGTGAATATTATTGATTGTGTTACAAATCTTGACTTAAAAAACAGCTGAATTTTCGAAATACCAATATAATATTATAATTATAACTAAAATTATAATAATTAATGTGACACAAAAATTATTGAGATATTCCCTTATGAATGAGATTCTCAGCCCCGCTGACCGATTTGTGAGCGCTAGCCACTATTCGATTACGAAGGTTTTTTTTTTTCAATTTTATTTTATGTAGTTTCTAAAATACTCATTTAATAAATGAGTCGCTGAGTCGTTTAACACGCTCCCAATGGTTTTTAAAGTTTTGAGTAAATCACGAAAAACTGTTATGGGCAGTATGATAGTTTTAAGCAGTGGTGGTTGATAAAAAATAAAAAAAATGTTATTTGGATTATGTTTTACTATTATCATCAAAATTATTATAATTGAACATTGCATGAATTTTTGTTTTGATTATAAAATTCATTGTGTCTTTTTTCGTTGAAAAATATCGCATTTATTTAGACAGATTTTGCTCGCGGGGTCAGACCGATGCTGACACACCCGCACGCAGAATACGAAATACTGTCAAATTCGCAGTTTACATAAAGCTTCTAGCTATGAGGCCCTCCCCCTGCACCTCTCCTTCGCCCACTCGAGAATATTTCATCGAAGACAGAACTGCACAAAACATGAAGATGCCACACTTTCTGATATTAGTACCGCGGTGTATGATAGTTATTGGATGTATCGGTGCGCGAGCGAACTTAATACACGCTTAAATAATAGTGATATTTTCATATAATGTATATTCAAATTTACGTATATTATAATATTACATACACGTAACTTGCATGGGAGTGCTGTAGTTCCACAGTGCGTATGGACGAGCCGCGACTGTTTTTACGAATAATTTAGAATGTGCTCTACGTACAAACATGTTGGAAGCCCCTGCCTTACGTAATACAAAGTGAGCCACCAGTGTACAATTACATATTATGATATCAATCAATTGTTCCTCATCTTTTCACTCATTCTTAATGTGTTTATATTAAATATATATCTAATATTAAATATATTTTAAAATAACTAATTCATATTAAATGTAGAATAAGCCTTAAATTAGTCGCACGAAGAAATCGATAAGAAGGTTTTATATTTAAAACGATTAGTTTTTACTCCCAATATTATTGTTTCCAAGTTTTTAAGCGAGCCCGGAAGACTTCAATATTTGATTTCAGTTTTTAATTGTATTATTCAAAACGAGTATTCGAGTAGAGACAATTAGCCAATAAGAGACATGAAAAAAGTCAGCAAACAATACCATTGGATGAAATTTAACATCTGATCAGTAGAGCAGACTGAAAGTAATGAAAAATTAGAGAATAGCCGTTTGTTTTATCAGAGGAAATATTATAGGAAGCTAAAGTAAGTTTAAATATAAATCTGACGATGGCGTTGCCAAAATAGCTATCAACCACCTAATAAAATTTTGTAGAACTAAACACTTTGTTATTTTATCCTATTATTATAGAGTTCTAGCAAGTAATGCCAATTCAATCAATATAAACTTCAATAATTATTGCTTGTATGGAAAAGTAAGCCAATTGTTGTTTTAATAGGTCATAAATATTTTAAACGATTTCTTACAGTAATAAAAAAATAGCATTCATGTTAGAAAATTGTTATATTGATTGCGGACATGCGATAGCCATTGCCGAGCTTGATTATTTGGCGTATTTACAGTTTCGAGGCACTTGTATGTCTAATCGTTATTTTTTTTTCAGAATTATTATGCGGAAAAACGATCGGAAAATGAAGGTAGAGGAAAGCTTTTTAAAGCGTCAATATTAGCTAATATCAGTTGACTACAGCCAGCATGTATTACTTCTGGAGAAATATTTATAGGTAAGTTTGGTTGACAGTATTCACCATAATAAATTTATACCGTATAAATTTCTAACTTCAAAGTAAGTATTGAATCAGGTTCAGGATATTCGGAAAGTGACTGGATGGGAAAACGAGATTGAATGTATTGAAACACAGTAGAGGTCTGCACGGGCCAAAATTTCATAAAACTACCCGGTCCAAGTCAGTCATCTTCATTCCCAGCCCAACCCGAGCCCAGGTCTCAATATCACACTTGTTACCCGAACCCGACCCAAAACCTAGATTTATTTTTCTCAGCACGAAAAAAGCCCGATTCATTTATACTTCAATGTATATGTTATTGTTCTCATATTTCCAAGGATATTCATAGCACATGCGAAATAAATTATTTAAGTTATGAATACTATTGCCTTATACCTGACTCATGACCCAATACTGACTGACATAATACAAAGTATTTTTCTTAAATTTGAACTCCTTACCCGGGCCCGAATCTGAATTGTCTTTACCAGTCCGAGCACAGCCCGAGCAGACCCGTGCAGACCTCTAAAACACAGGCATGACAGGCTACAGGCAGGAATAAAAGGCAGACCTTTCTGTATAACATATTATGACAATGTCATAATATGACCATTATCATAACTCATTTCCATTGGAAAGATGCCGTGTGTTTGTAAATACGAAACAGCGGCATTTTCGTCATTAACCTAACGAAAGCGCGCTTTCAAATTATTCATTTTGACAGTTGGTTAACTTACTTACCTTTAATGAAAATATCTATTGTAATCGATACTCTCTTTTCGATTCTTCGATATTTTGCGTAAGGTACTCAGGAAACATTTGTAATAATTTATAATTACACTGCGTTTGATGCATCTCTAGCTATTGAGACTCCAGCGAAGAAAAACACATTACAGCTCTCTTCACAGAAGTAAGATATCCTCTCCAGTTCACAGTAAAACCCCAGTCTCAGCGGCAGAAACCTTTATTTGTAGATCAACTACTTGATAAAGGTTTACAGATGTTTTCAGATGATACAGGTGTCAGTTGAATATTTCTAATTTTCGATAAGAAAAACTTTCTTGTAGAAGTAAGGACCCGGTTCTTACGATCGCCGCAAAGCATCCGACCTAGCGAAGGAGCCAGGTGCGGATCGAACGACCGCTGAAAAATGTGTATTTTAAAATTAATTGATAAATAGAATCGTGGCTCTTCCGGAATCGACCGAAGTTTTACGTAACGTGAAAATTGATTCGCTATGATCCGACGCGCAAGTAGGAAACTATCATTACTGAATAAATCCACTTTGTTTCGCAAAAGAAGAGCGATAAATAATAAAATTGCTCTTTCGTAAAAAGCGTGCGACGACTGTTTTGGAACCTTTAAAGGCCTAGGGTTCACCTGAAAGGATTTGGCCGAGTCACTATACATGCATATATTTAAAAGTATATTAGTGTGTGTAATCCAATGTCCGTTAGTTGAACTCATTTTTTCACCAAACTGACAATTATGTTTCCTATCGTTTATTTTTTAAATATGACGACTTTTTTGTCATTATATAAAACTTGTTCCTTTGATTAGTGAGTTAGTTTTTATCAAATTAGGTTTTTTTGAATATTTTGATTATTTTTACTATTACCATACACAAAAATATTAGCGTTAATTTTATGTTATAGATCAATCTGCGAAGAATATTACTTATCATTACAAGCAGTGAATATTTATTTAAAATTTTAAAATGTAAATGAAAAAATTCATTATTACTTTAAAATATTATTTAAAAGCGTTTTCTTCTGGAACGTGATTTATTAACAAGTGGTTCTCCATTGATGGTAATTCCAGGAAAGGAGTCGAACCGAAATGATTTTTTACGCTCAATATTACATGGCTAGAGAAATATTTAACTTTTTACGAAATTATTTTGTACATTCGAAACAAATAATAAAAATAATGCGACGGCCAAAAATCATTGACAAATATATGCAGTATCCATTTCTGAAGAAGTAATAACAATTCAATAAAAAATATGAGAATGGCAAAAGATAATGTACACGATGACACATTGCGTCACCTTACATGTAATGGCGTACTACTCAAGAAATCGTAAAAAATGCTATCAAATAAATTTGATGTACTTTGCGTTAAATACCGGAAAAAGCTTAATTTTTTGATAGTGTAAATATACGTTATTATTTTAAAAAGTGTTGCGCTTTTAAAGGGTAGTAGCTATTTTTTTTTTAATAAGATCATTTTTTTAGGTTAAACAAATGTACGGTACGGCCGTAAACTGAAGTTATTTATTTACGACGCCTTGGAGGTGATCCGTTGAATAAAGTAAAGATATATATTTTTTCATCAATTCTTTATTTTTATTCATATCATTTTTGAAATATTTACAGAGTTCGTACCACATCTCCTCATAGGAGAACAGCTTATGAATAATTTATGAATAACAAAAAATAACTATATTATACTTGGTAGATTTGAGGAATTGATAATATTTATAAAACAATAATGTGTTGATAATTCTTTAAAAATCGAGATCATTTTTTTTACTTAATTTAAGTAACGTAAATAAAAACAAAATTATAATTTTCTTATCACAATATAAGTATTAAAAATTCAATTTTAAATATTTCAAAAATATCGAAAATTTTTAAATTGTTTGTAAATAAAGATGAAATCAATTTACAATTACTACTTTAATAAAATCATCATTCCATTTTATATATTAATTAGTATACAGCTGCGTAAATATAAAACTAGGATTTTAAAAACATATTTCGAGCCATTAAAATTTAATCTGTATTTGATCAAACAAATCAACAATAAACAATCACTAAATCCAACGTATTTTATACATTACGGTTTCATACAATATAATTGTAAAAAAATTTCACCAAAAAACTCACAGATATTAATATATCAATCACCTCGCTCACAATTAATCTGTTTTTATCGTAGAGATTAAATAGTACTTTATAAAATAATACGAAACGTTTACATAATCACTAAAAAACGAAAAATACATCGGATAAAATTTTCCTGCCTTGTTTATTGAATATCATCAATTCACTATATAATATTATAGGCTTAAAAAAACGGTGTTACTATATTTACAAAACAATATAATAATTTATTTATCTTATAAATATCACTAGGTTAAATCTATATTTACAATTCGAAGTTGGTAAAAAATTCTTTCATTTTACCTGACTCACTAAATTTTTATTTATTTCTAATGTAATTATTATATGCCTCTAAGGTTTTCATTTAATTTATAGTACATTAAAAAAAATTGAGCGAGAGATAGAATTAAAAAAAATCTCTGAAAATTTGATAGTCACAAATGAATAATATAATACAGTTCTACGTCTTGATTTCAATTTTTAACAAGGATGGTTATTTACTAAAAGCATTACAAATAATAACAGAATATAATAGGAAAATAAAATACTTCTCTTCATTTTGCAATTCGATTGATTTCTAGCCACTTTAATTCCAAATTTGAATATCCATCTTACCATAAAAATAATTTTCATTTATAATAACTATTTTTACATTATATAATTATTATTTATTAATTAATTTAAACATAGTTAATCTAAGATTGGGCAGTTTTATATATGCTTTAGAAAACTGGGATTGTAATTGTCTTTTAATATTTCAAACAAATGTTAGCTTTTTGCATAGATTATTTTACATTTTCATTGAATATGTGTATGGAGTTCTCAACACCGAATTGATTTCTACTATTATTATATGGATAGGTATTACTAACATATATATTGAAATTGATCTACATTTATATAATATATACACCTATTTACCAGTTGTCTCAATTCAGTAATACAAATTATGATTACATTCTTATTGATAACAATTACGCTTATGTTTCCATTGACTACGTTTTCTTCACAAATATTATTAACTGTTTTTTTATAAATAACTTTATATATTATAATAATATATGTACAATTAAAAAAAATGAGTCTCAAAGAACAAATAAGTACGTTTAAATTAGAACATTTTTTTTTCGATGTTTAAGGATTTTTTAAATTTGATAAATTTAAATTATTTAAGAAGATACAAGTTTACAAACATAGAATACAAAAAAACATTTTAAAAGTGTAATAATGTTTTTACAGGGTAATTGATTTTTATATTTTCCAATGAAATATTTTTTATTTGATATCATATAACTAATTACAAAAAAATAATAGAATCAGTATTGCTTTTTCAACCCTTATATCCTTATTGTTGTTTTATTCTGGGTTAAATAAAATATTGGATGAGCTTGCAAAATAACAATTGTATATTCATATGATTCCACATAACAATGACATTACATTTAATATAAAATTCAATTTTATAAGTTATTTACTCCACTGGCTGTGTTACTTAATGTAACGCGTTTCGCTTCTGTAAGAAGCGTCTTCAGACTGACATTACAGTTGGTTGATTTAAAGTATTGACTTTAAAATTGAAAAAAAAAATACAAATTATACACGATTCAAGTAATTATTATCTGTACCTGAAAGGCTAACAATAGTCCTATGTCTATTTAATTAACTTTATCGGAGGAGCAAAAACTGTTGTTCTGTTTTTATTTTCGTTCTTTTGTAGTTGATAGATAGGGGACTTGGAGAGTTTTATTTACAGGTGAAATCATGAGTTTTCTTTTAGGATTGTATACCCCGTAAATTCAGTGTGACATAAAATTGATTTTTCTGGAACAAGCTCACATACGCCAAAGGTTTATTTACTCAGCAATGGATGGTAAAATTACAAATAATATGACGTTTATAACTCAATTTTGTTATTTTTTTACATACGAATATTGGCCTTTGATGTGCAGATTTATTGCATGAAGTGTTACATTTTTATAAAAACATATTTTTTGGTTGAAAAAAAAATGATTTGGGATGTAATACAGTAAGAAAACTGATAAATTTTTGTCACAAAAATATTGAAACGAATGGAGGGACTTTTAAAGAAATAATAAAGTACAAATTAGAATCACATCCATTTATGTTACGTTGGGTTCTATCTTAAACAAATACATGATAGTTTTATTTGATAATGTTACTAAAATATCTACGACAACATCATTATAAAAGTTTAAATTACTCTTTTATAGGTTAGGTTAGGTTAGGTTAGTAAATTGTCACATTGAGTGTGGTGATGATTTTTTACAAAGATAAAACATAATCAAATCCACACTTTAGGAATGTTTTTAAATTAAATTTAAAATGAATTTAATTTACAATATACCAATTACATGGATTGCAATGATCATCTGCCGATAAATGACGATAAGAGATAGGTGGCCAAGCCGACAGCAACAGGTGACAGCACGTACGTAGACACTGCATGGTTGCTTGTTTGCATTGCAGCTGGGTGCTCCCCTAGAAGAAAAAATGTATTGTAAATATAAACAAACTTTTAAATCAAAAAATCATAACTTTTAATATAAATTAATGAAAAATATCCAATTATTATTCCAGCTATTAATAGCCAAGACGTCAGATATTCTGAATTCTCTATGGTATTTTTTTAAAGTCACTCGACTTCAACTCGAGTAGAAAAGACATCAAAATCACCCATTCCTAATATCTTAAATATTGTTTTAAAAATTCTATACTTGATATTGATCTTGCCGGGACTTGAACCTAGACCAATTATAACAATTTTAAGTTACGGTGAAATATTAGTTTGGTGATATAGATGGAAGTAATGAACTTTATTCAATGTCGGATCACGTATGACATCTATGTATACTTGAAACCAACGCAAAATATTTACGGAAACGATCCTGTTTTTATGTATGAAATTAAACTCGGTGTAAAACACGTGTATATATGCACCTGGACTCAATATATTGAAAAACAATAGAAATATCATATTTAACAGTTTATTCCCAATTTTCCCTGATTTTCATGTCATGTAAAGCATTTATATATCAAATCGTCAGGTCGTCGACGAGTTAACTCGCTTTTATCATCATAACAACACAACATCAAATACGTATTTAGCCTTTTGTATTGTAAAGTTCTGTAGTGCCATCTATTGACAAGTAGTGATTTTTTCTACAGGTCAAATATCGATATTTTCGATATAATCTACAATCTTGATAAGTGTTGCAGCTAGATGCATAGGAGTGGACACAATGCATAAATTGGTTTGCATATAAGGTAGAAATGGTAGTGCGGAACCTTGCTTCGAAATGTACGATTCGTTAGAAAACTATAGTGTGAAAATAGTGATAGTGGCTAGTTTAGTGAAGTCGTTCAAATTCCGAAGTTGTCAGAATCCAGTTTATGTATATTTTTAAAATAGAATTCTACATTTTAGTGTGAAAATATGTGTGTTCACAAATGTGTATCATTTTATGCCTATTTCAATTTTTTAAGCGATTTAATTTATTCCAAAAATACCTGGCCTACAAGTGTCTACTTGGTGCAGCGGTCAACGTCGTTGGCTACGGTTACGGATGTATCGGGTTCAATTCCTGATGCGAACCGTTTTATAAATTGGTCTTTCAATCGACGAAGTTAACCTTTAGTCCTGTGTTAGCCCTAACATTCTATCCCTACTCTCTTCGAAAAAAAAGAGGTTGAGCAACTGAGTAACAAGCAGTTCTCATGGAAAAAACTTCTGTCAAAACACCTCCATTAGAAGACCATATGCTCCACGTTGGAAGCGGGCATGGTAAAAATGTAGAGTAATATGAAAAGACAATATTCTCAAGTGACATAAATAAAAAAATTACTCGCTATATTTTAATGTGAGAGTAAAATATGGCTGTAGTACATTGCACCTTGTTTTATATATATATCATTTATATATCTGTTTTATATATATATATCATTTATATATATCATATATCGTTTATTTATATATCAATTATAACAATAAATCTATTTATGTTGATTAGATTTCATATTAAGATATTAATTTATTTACAATATCACACATAAATGCAATGGCGAACCATAAAAATATGAAACCATCTGAACTGGCTCAAAGTTACTCAAATTGACCGTAATGTTATCGATTTAAAATAGAGAATTATCACGATGCGAGTTGTCATTTATCACAGGCATGCTTTAAAAGTGATCCGATGCGTTTATCGTACACAATTTATCATAAGGCCCAGCCTGATTCAGTATTAAGCCTTGTAGTGCTGTATAAATAGGTTTGAACGTGTTCCTGTTAATTATTTGATGAATTAAATCGCTAAGCCGGCAGCAAATGGCAGCTAGGAATTTGTTCGGTATTCACTATGCACCATAGTGCTCCGAACATGTCAACCGCGATGCTTTGTAAGCCTTCAAATTTGACGTGTTACTCTTGGCCAGCTACTGGATTCAAGTTTTGGCCTTTACGTCAAAGAATATTTCAACTAATGTAAGTTTAAATATTGAAAGTGTCAAAAAATCTTTATGTATATGTTGATAAACGATCTAAGGCTCCTTTTCACTTTAACGGGCTGGTTAAAACATTCAATGTTTGTAAAATGAAATAGCACAGATACTTGTGGTACACTATAGACATCGGGCCTTTGTTGCGGTGGCTACAGCTACGGATGTCTCAGGTTCAAACCCCAGCACGGACAGTTTCACAATTGATTTTTCAATCGATTTATGGATTAATTTCAGTAAGAATGTCTGTTTGTCATGTCTTAAATTTCCTATCACCCATCCAATCCTAAAAAGGGAGCTTAGCGATAGCGATTAGCTAACCACTACTCTTGTTACAGTCCTATCCTTCTATCTCTACTGTATTGGAAAGAGTGAGATTGAGCAAAAGAGTAACAAGCAGTTCTCAGTTCTAGAAAAACTTCTGTTGAGATACTTCCATTATGCTCCACGTTGGAAAAGGATATGGTTTAAAAAAATGGACACTAAATTTTTTTTTTTAATTTGAAAGTTCATATACTGTATGAAAATCGTTTTCCATATTTTTTTTTATAACAACTTGTTACGCAATATTATTTCTTTGAAAAAAGTATAATTATTAACTTGGGAAGACAACGTGTTGTGGTTGGCGGTAATATTCCAATCCAATTACAGCTCAGTGTATTCCCAAGATAAAAATCATACGAATAATAATAACCGCGTCCAAGTACCTTCATATTTCGATGTATGTCATTAACGAATCTACACGATAAGTTACGAAGTAAATTAAATGAGAGTAAGAAAATTGATTTATTCAATAACTCTATTTGAACATAATTTTCCCAAGTCAGTGAATTGGTTGAATGTAATCGCCTAAATTCAAATTCAATTCAGTTGCACAGATACCAACATAATTCTATTGATTAATTTTGTGCAGATATGTTGATTTTACTGCAAATTGTGTTACACTGGCATTTAATATAATCTGCAGAGAATGGAATACAGAAAGAAAATCATCCAAGATTTTTTTGTGTTCTAATTTTATCTTATGAATGATTATTATTCAAGTCGATGAGTCGTTAAACACGCTTCCGAAGGTTTTTAGAGTTTTGAGTAAATCATCAAAAACTGTTATGGGCAGTATGATAGTTTTAAGTATAATTTAAGTCATTTTGGGTCTTCGGGTATATAAAGAAAAGTAAAATGTTCTTTTACACTGTCGTTTTTTCTGAGGTCGTCGACCGTATTAAACGAGGATGGAGATCGTGTAAAATAACGATGTTTTTTTGTTTGGAACAGGGGACGAAATAGGAAGAAATTTTAGACTTGCAACTGAAAAATGTGATAGATCTATCGATAGAGCACATACGTACATTAAAAGTTTATTTTATTGAAAAATCGCCAGGAGCGTATTTAACGACTCAGCGACTCATTTATCTCTGATATATGACATTTTAAACTGTTGTTTCAATAGCAAGCTGCAAGCTGGTTGACAATTATTATTATAAAATCTTTATATCTCTAACGGAGGATTCTCAGTATACGAAGGCACAAGATACTTAATAACGCTTAAACTATCCCTAATTAAGATTGGGTTAAAATGTTTAAAAAAAGAATTTTATGTAAATATTGAACTTGTATTAAGAAAACAGAATATCGATGGCCTAATGTTATAATCACGTAAATGACTTTTTACAAATTTACAGCAGGCTAAAAGAAACTGAATATTTACGTTAATATGTATGTTAGACTTTTTTTTCTTTTAAGAATTAAATGGATAGTATGTTAAGGTACTTTCAAATCATGAAAGAGTTTAAATGATTTGTTGTATTTTGAATAAACAATATACGGTTTATAAAGTCGTTTTTGTCAAAATATGGGATACGAGTTTATAACATAAGGCCATCGATATGCAGTTTTTTTGTTGATAATATAATATTACGATACAAATGTCCGCGTGAAAAAATTGAGTCGAAGTTCATTCGATTCAATAATCCTTAAAGCTGTGTTTTAAGATCCTCAAATCTAAAGCTTCGCCCAACGAAAAGCTCTCACAACAGTTTGCTTGTATAACGGGAGGCTTTCATATTTAATTTCCAGGCTTATTGCGAAAAATGGTAGGCTTAATTTATGGTCAAATTTCCAATTAATCACAGGCTTACCACGAGAACAAAACGCGTTATTATGTTACGCCTGAAAATGAAGTGGCAGTAAATTAGAATGAAACGGCTACAAAAATTCTACCAATGAAATATTCTATATAGTAATTGAATTCTTTCTTATAATTATATTACAAACAAAAGTATTTTTTGAATTATTTCAATAATTATATGCCAGGTATTATATTTAAAGGAGATACTTTAGAGCAGAGTTCACCAACCTGTGGTGTCAGCGGCCCAGTGCCAGGCCGCATACGGTACGTCAAATTTCAAGAAATTCGCCATGCAAAAATATTGGTGAACAGAAAAAACCGGACAGAAAAAAGCGAGAGTGGAAGATAAATATCCATCATTAAGCTGTAAAGCCATAAATTTATTAATGACATTTTCAACAACCTGTTCATGCGAAAAAGCATTTACGTCCATGTCGCCAATAAAACCGAAACAAAGGAATAGACTGAACGTGAATGTAGCACTTCGTCTGTCAGAGACAGCACTGCAGCCAAGAATATCCAATACATTAGTTTGTTTAAAAAATCCTATTGTTGTTAAATTTTAATTTATCACACTGTTTTATGTATATTTGCTAGCTATAGTTATGTATATCTATCGCAATATAAGATAATATATAAAAAACCATTTTTATTTCACAAATAGTGGTTTGCGAAAAATTTTTACACTTTTTACCGGTGTGCAGATTTAAAAAGGTTGAGCAACACTGCCTTAGAGTGTTGATACTTTTTCTGTTGTTTTTTCTGTATGATTGGTTTATCTGATTGATACAAATCGAATGCTTACTAGTTTTGCAAAGCCAGTCCAGTTTTTTATATACAGCTTGAGAAATTTGTACGATACAATGTTATTTCATAATAATTATATTATAATGTCAGTTTATGTCAGACATTTATTGAAAATAAAATTCAAATTAAAAATCCCTAAAATATCAGTTTAAGTTTCATATGATTGAAACTTGTTTTGAAATCCAACTTAGTTTATAGCAAAAATAATAATAGTTGTACTAAATATAATATAAGATTTTATGTAACGGCTAAAGTACAAGCAACATTCACTAAAAAAAGTGCATTAAGAGAATATTGAGTTAAAAAAATATGCAACGAAAACGGCATACACTATTTTATTTATTCCGTTTTTGCTTAGCGATATTTTTACTCGTATTAACTTTGAAAGCTTTCTAATTAAAGCTTCGTTACACTTGCAAAATCGTGCCGATTATTTTATTTTCGCCACTTTACCATTAAGAACGTGCACGCTGACACTTGCAGGATTAGCGTTGGATGGCACGCAAGTGTAGTTTCCGCTGTCACTGAGAGCCGCTTTAGTCACGAGGAGTTTGCTGGTGGTTCCACTTTCCGTCTTTTCAGTCTCTAGGGAGATCCCGCCGCGTGGGGAGTCGAAATCAACGACGGAGCTTCCATGGTACCTGCCATAAAAGAAAATTATTAAGAATCCATTCAACTTGGAAGTAATTCTGTCTTCATAAAACTACCTCAATACTTGTATTTATCATAAATAATTGATAAATAAAACCATAAATAAAACCTAAAATTGCTCGTTAGTTAAGTAGGTATAAATAGTAAATACAAAGAAGAGTGCTTAAATGTAATAAATATAATGCCTTTTCAACAAAAAATCGACATTGATTATCGAGATATTTTTAAAATTTTTATTTGATTTATCATTCGAATTAATTGAAAATTTTCAGCAGATGAGCAAAACCTGTCTAAGTTTTAAAAATATTATCTGTGAGATAATGTAGAAACCGTACTGTCACTTGGTAAGTAATTCATTGACGGTTATGAATAAACAGCAAATGAAAATTTAAACTTGTTAAATAACGTCAACCTAACACTTATCAAGTTAGGGATCAATATACAGGGATAATTTCTTGCCTAGAAATCTGCATTAATATACTTACTAATACAAGAAATTGCTATTCTTTCAAACTGGTATAATTAATGTGCCTACCGAGGTATTCCAGTCGAAGAATTGATATCCATAATCTCACTGTGCACTTATTTAGTTTCCGTCAATTTTGTTACTTACCAACATCTGCTAGTACGGTGACGATATGTAGTAGGTGGTTTTTTTAATATTCAATTTTGCCACGAAGAATTAACATTTAATATAGTAACTTTTACCTGACCTAACAGTTGAAGCGTATACGCCATTGGCTCGTATGAATACTGTGTACATTTTATTGTATGGAAAACTCAATCTGAAATATTGAAACTTTAATATTTACCTTTTCCAGAAACAAATCTAATGTCATTTATCGGCAGGTATTCGTAGAATGTAATCTGTTGATTTGTTCAGCGTATAATATAGTCGAAGAATACAAAGCTTGTCCTTATAAATATAATTCCACATGGTTTACTCAAGTAAGTTTAGTTTGCTAATTGAAAATTCTCAGGCAGACAGTTGAATTCAATGTCAAAGGTAAAACCAAGTTACAGAAATGTCAAGAGTCTTGACTGTTTCAAATAAATTTATACTCGATGTCTAAAACGTGACCCAAAAATATCAATCAAAATTTAAACGATTCAATGAGAAATTTATATTTACAATGCCTAAATAATCATTTATATTTTATTATAATAAATTAAACATATTTTTATTAAATATCGCAAGTTTAAATGTTGTAATGGGCATCGTAAAAAAACTGAAAATATCTTACAATTCTGTTTTATATTGCAAAACAAATGTCCAAATAATTTTGACTGTGTACAGTATTTTCTTTGTATTAAAAATATCTTAGAGGTTGAAAAATGTTTTAAATAAATACAAAACATTTTACACAATCAAATACATTTAATTGCATTTATTAATCAATAGTGATTAATTGTTAAAAAAATAATTTAGAACAAACATACTATACACTTTATCACAATATTGTACGGTTGCGGGTTTCGCCTTTCGGTATCTTTAGGCATAAGTTCAAATGCATGGATGAACTCAAACTATCAGATCGAGTTCATCCGTGCACTTGAATGTCTGCAGATGCCGAAAGGCTAAATCCTGGTCGTTATTGACAACACCTATAGAAGTATACAATATTTGAATAATTTTGGCATTTTTAATAGTTTCAAGATTTTAATTTGCAAACAACGAAATACATAAATATTTTAATGACGTGTCTTGAAGTTTTATTCTTTCACTGAGGTAAAACGTATGTTATATCGACGGTTTTTTGGCCAATTGATGTAACCCTTAAGATTGATATTGTTCAAGAGAGAGTAAAAACTATTTTTATCGAAAATATTACATGGTGAGTTGCGTTATGAATCTTTAAAATGCACCCTGTCAATTCTCAGATTTGCAGATACGGGATTATACGTAGTGAGTGTCGATATAATAGTGACTTACATCAAGTGGACGGGTCAAAATTTTTAATACTAAAACCAATGTAAAATGATGTTTCCCTTCCAAAAAGTGGTCAATTTATTTGTCTGTCACTCTGTCGTCTTTAAAATAAGATACAATCATTAACTCATTTTCGTATTTTTTGAAAGTTACATCAATTGGTAAAAATACCATCGAATAGACATTATTTTTAAAGGAGTTTTACATGATACATTGATTATATCCTAAATTACTTGAATTGTATGGGAACTATGTTTTATAGATGATATCTGTTTGTTGGATGTTGATTGAATGATGTGTAAACATCGCTGTGTGCGAGCTTACAAATATTTACAAATTTATTACCATACCGAACATGTTTAACATAATGTACAACACAATTTTATGCTTAGATCTTTAATTATTCAAACTTACCATAACACTGATGCACTGGACGGTGGGGTAGAATGAACATTGACTGAACACGTTAAGGAAATAGTGCTTCCTTTCTTTACGTACACATCCTGGGATCCCCAAATATTTGCTTGGGCGGCTAAAACAAAACAAAGATATATATTTCATAAACACGTAACATATTGTATTAATGCCAGCTTTTAGAAATGGGACGATAAGGAAAAATTAATAACCGTGATCATTGGGAAACAAAGACTTATGTTTTAATTATATTGTGGAAGAGAAGTCTTAATAATTCCGTTATTTCTAATACATGTATATAAATGTAATAATAAATATTCTATTATTCCAATATACTCAAGATAGATTTATAATATTTTCGATGGATTCGGCGTAATCTTTGTGGAAATTCATTTTTAATATAAAATTAGAATTGATAACTTAGTTATTTGACTAAATGTGTTACTAAATCTGACATGTGCTTCTTTAATAAGCATCTGCTTCTTGCTTCTTTAAGGAACATCTTTGGTAATATTTTAAGTAAGACAGGTGGCCTACAACTATAAAAATGATTTCTTTTGGGTGTTTCACCTACAAATACTAGTAATTGGTACTGAACTGTATCTTACCCCCACCCAACATTCAGTAGAAGGAAACGAACCAACCCTATCCTTCACTTCTAAGTTGAGAATTGGAAATAAATAACCTTGCAATATAGTTAGTCTATAGATGCTTATTAAAGAAGCGACACATGTGTTTCATTTAGTAACACAGCCAGTGGAATAATTTTAGTTATCAATTTTAATTTTATACTAGATTTATACTGTTTTCAAAATTCCAAAAGATTCTAAAGAAACCTTCCATATATCATGTTTAATATATCAATAGCTTGGAGTGATATAACAATGCATATTGAAAATAATACCTGTAGCTTTGTTGATTTACAGACCGTGAGGAAAACTGCTAGTTAGTTCATAGCTACTATTGCCACAGTGCCAAGACAAATGACATGGGAACGAAATGGTAGGCACAACATATTAGGAAACAATGATAGAGGGAAAAATGGTAAGGACTAAATTAATGAAAAAATTAATGGTATTAGTAGTGGAAAAATATTACAACATATAATGAGGAGCTTGAGATCAAACATTCTCAAATCCTGATTTGTTATATTGCTGAACTATTAAATGACACATTCAAAAGAACAGGATTGCATTTTTAACGACGCTCAAAGTTTCGTAGTTTCCATTTAATTGGAATACATTTTTGATTTAATACTTTTTTGGCATTTGAATGATTTTGTTATTGATCGGAAATCGGACAGTCAAATACAAAAAAAGAGAAAAAAAATAGTTATCAAAATAGTTTTATACTTCATTTTATGTATTGCATTATTATCCTTTCGGTATTCATGATGTAAAAACAAGTTACTTCTGCCTTTAAACCTTTAAATTAACTGCGAAATAATTCACACAAAAATTAAAATATTTGCTTTTTGTAAATAAAATAGTTCATATAATTGAAAATTTTACCATCGAAAGATACAAAATTATAGTATAGTAACAATCCGAGATGCATGGCGTACCGTATGCAATTCGAAGACACGTCTCGAGCTTGTTCTGCTATGAATAATTTCGATTCTTACGTCTTTCGATAATTTCACATAGTTTGATATGCATTTCAGGTTTTACACACAAAATATGACGTAAAATAATTATTTAATACTATATAGCATCATATTTAAATTGTCACTTCGCTTTATAAATGCGGTTATATGACAAAACTCATACGGTGACGAAATGTGGCTGCATGATATTCGAAGGGATTTTTAAATTTCCTTGATTTCAAATTTGGTAAAAACAGCTATTATGAAATATTAGAAGAAGAGAGACTGCAATACATTTATATTAATTATATCAGTATTAGAAAAAAACTGTGAACAGGAAAAAACTGAGGTTCGCGTTGTAGTTAATCAAGAAGTATTCAATTTGAAATATGATTTTTTTTTTATCATTTACAATGAGTCTTGAATTTACGGGATGGCATACATATTAATACAGAGATCCCGGAACTGGAAGCCCTTCTGTTGATGTTTATAATTATAAACGTCAAGTTGAATCACTGTTGATGGTATGAAGCTTGGACGAAGTGTCATGGTATGAGGATAAATCCCGAAAAAGTAACTTAAGCAAACAAGGTACACGCGGAATCACAACGTGTGGGGATTTCACCGACACACCGCGCGTGAAATGTGGTCGTAGCAATTACGTGGACCGCCTGTAAATTTGCGGACAATCAATGGAGAGGTGACGTACAAACATCACAGGGCATACCACACCCGCTGCGCTATTGACAATATTTTACTACGTGAATTTTACGCTGAATTTATAATACAGCCTGCGCGTGATTGAATCAATAATTCACCCCCGATCCACCCATAGAATGTATTGTTGATAATTGAAAATATATGCTGAAATATGCTCCCGTTGTATTTTTATTGGGTATATTATACATGTCACATGCTATCATAAAATTGAATAGATACCTAATTACTGAATTACTTGATTTTTGATTTTCATTTTCAGTCCGTTTTTGTGAAAACATTTAACGATCGAAAATTAATTTGAACGTTAATATTTTCATAGTATTATTACCTGTCAGTAATCTATACAAAACGGTTTGTATTAAAATAATTCGACGGTGCCTTTGACAAATTGATGTAACCTTCAAAATTTAAATTGAGTAGAGTGTAAAAACTGTTTTTATCGAAAACATTATAATATAATGAGTTGCGTTATGAATCTTTGAAATGCCCTCCTGTAAATTCTCAGGTTTGCAGATACGGGATTATACGTAGGGAGTGTCTATATAATAGTGACTTACATCAAATGGACTGGTCAGAATTTTTAAATCTAACTAAAATAATGTCCCCTTTCCAAAAAGTGGTGAATTTATTTTATTAATTTACATCACTTAGCCGACATCTGCTTTGTCGTCTTTAAAATGAGATCCAATCATTTATTCATTAAAAAAATATGTATATATTCATTTTTCTATTTTTTAGGATTATATAAATTGGCCAAAACACCGTCAATATAATTAAAAATATTTAAAATTTTTAAAATAAACACAATAATTTGTATTGAATTCTATGTAATAAGGGTCCATGGCTCAGTGATCAACGTCGGCTTCGGATTCAAATTACCATACGGACAGTTTCAAAAGTTGATTTTTCACTCGATTTATGGATATTTGTTTGTTTGAGGTGTCTTGGATGCCCACCCATGCGATGCTTAAAACGGAGCGTAGAGAGAGTGATTTTTCGTAAAAAATTGTTTGTGGAACTGAGTAACAAGCTGTTTTCATAGAAAAACTTTTATTGATACACCTCCATTACGAGTCAATATGCTTCACATTGGGAGCGGTTTTATTTGGATAACATAATACAAAATAATTACATGATAACCGTTCAATAATTTTTACTGTACGCTTTTATGAATAGTATTTGACCATTTTTGTGTTTGAGTATTTAGGGGAATAGGTAGGTTTTATTCTCGTTTCGCGAAAATCGTTAATCTTTAAAATATGAAACGTCAAAATAAATTTTTTCTTTTGTTTCTGAATCAAATACATACCTCTAGCAACATCTTTGTCTAGCAAAGAGTTGACTTGTTTTTCAGAAATGCTCTTATTTGCTTTACGTCGAGACTAGAATAGGGCTTAGACAGGCTTGAAAACTTTGTTATTTCCATTTAAATAAAAGTGCGATAGTGTAAAAAAGTACTTTGAGACTGCAATTATTAAAAGAAAAATTTTTTTTTCGACGTTTCATATTTTCTAGGCGACGGAAAACGATTAACGTGTTCGTGAAATGAGCGAAAAACCTACTTCTTTCTCTTAAGTAATAGAACAATTAATTTCTAGCCCAATTAAAATCATATTTGAATGGCTAGGTACATTTTTAGGTCATTCATCTGTTTTATATTTTAACAATATTTATATGATATTACGGTTCTACTTTACACGGTCTCTTTATAATAGTGTTAAAAGAATCTTTAAAAAATGTGTTTTTTTGAAGAAGTATTTCTATTTAATCTAATACGCCTTTGATATCATAAAATTTTCATTAAATACTAGTGAATACCCGGCATGCGTTGCAATGCCACTCACAGAAAGAAACAGCTTGTGTTTTAATTCTGTTTATGGAAGCGCTTTTGGATTAGAGGTCTGCACGGGTCAAAATTTCATAAAATTACCCGGTCCGAGCCCAAGTTTCAATATCACACTTGTTACCCGAACCCAACCCGAAGCCCAGATTTATTTTTTAATATAGTAATTCGCTTAATATTTCAAACAATATAATATGTTATTGTTTCCGTATTTCCAGCGATATTCATAGCACATGTGAAATAAATTATTTAAGTTATTAAAACTATTGCCTTATGGTTGACTCATGACCCGAACACAGTACGAAATGTTTTTCTTAAATTTGAAGTCCTTACCCGGGCTCGGCCGAGCCCGAATCTGAATTGTCTTTACCCACTCGGATGAATGGTAAAGGAATGCATAGAGGACAAACAAACAAACAAATCTTCATTTTTATATATTTCTATATACAATTGACGTAAAATGATTCTAGCAGAAGTTTGATTTTGCTAAAAACTAAATGTCACGTAAAATTTCTATTCCCAAATTTAAAATGACGAGACCAAAAAACACGGTATCAAAATCAAATCTGCAGAATTATTTCTGACAGTTTGTAGAGATCATATTTGATAATAGAGATTCTACCAGTTTTATTTCGTAATAAAGTACTTGTCATATGATTTTGAAGATGCGAACAACTCTCCATGACGACGAATAATTTAGAACTTATAATATAAAAATGCATGAGAAAATTCTTTACAGTTTTGTAGTGCTTCAGACGGGTCGATCGTCATATTTATATAGCTCACCTTAATGTTTAATACAACTTTAATCGTTTTATTATATTTAATTCAATAGCATTATACCCTTTTTACGGAATTGAGATGTTGAAGCTTAAAAATAAAACACCATACATACGGATAGTTTTATAAATTGATTTTTCAATCTATTTATGGATTTATGTTCGTAGACATGGATGTTTGTCAAACATAAGATTCCCTCCAACCCTCTGAAACGGGGTGTAGCGAGAATGATTGGCAATCGTTCTATCTCTACTCTCTTCGAAAAAGAAAGGTTAAGCAACTGAGTAAGAAGCAGTTCTTATAGAAAACGTCTGTTAAGATACCTTCATTAGGACACCATATGCCCCACATTGGAAGCGAACATAATAAAACAAATAAAACCTGTTAAAATATAGCTACTGTACATTACTACAAGAATATGTAGCGCCCTAGTAATAAAAATACACAATTGTGTATTTTTTATACGGAATGTATCTTTTTTCGATCTAAATAAACTGGTGAATCAAAAGTGATACGGTATTGTATTTATTATTCACAAATGTTCTGATCAGTAGCCAATAAAATGTAGACGCAAACCAAATTGACCATTTGTCCGCAAATTCCTGGATGAATAATAAGGATTGATTTGCGACAATGAATAGATTTAACGACCGGAATAATATTGCGACAAAACTAGTGACTAACCATAATTGTTGATATATATGTTATCAAACTATTCATAAATATATATAAACTTCTAATCATGCACTAAAATAAGCGTGCTTTACTTCTAGAGCATAAAATTAATTATTAACCTATGAATATTAAAGTAAAACTTGTGTTTAAATAGTTAAGGAGGCATTCGTTTAATAAGACACTTATAGTGTTTATTATTTGACAAAAATCACAATTGTATCAAAAAATATACTCTGGTGACATTTGAATAACTATCGTTTCAAAATATGAAATCGAGGATTTATTAATATTAAAACCACATAGATATAAATATAAGATAAAACATTAATGCGAAACTAAGCAATAAGCAATCTATAATTATATTAAGTTCTAAATATACACAATCACTTGACACAGTATCTGAAATAATGCACACAAACAATATTTAAATATTAGCATTTTCAAATGAGAACATATCAAAAACCACAATGCACAAGTTACAACAATGAAGAACGCAAACAACACTAGATGAAAATACAATATATGCAAAAGAAATTGAAATAATATAACCGCTTAAAGGGTTGAGATGATGACTTTGTTCCTAAAACTTTGTTCGAAAAAAACAGAAAATGAAACACTTACTGCTAGAAATAAGACATTGTTTTTATTGCGATATTGAATTGATGAAGTTTAATATATTGCTTTGATGTTTTAAATATCATATACACAGAAAGAAAAGTTGTAAACATCAATGCAAAACTGTGTTTCATTATATGTTTTTATTCAATAAGTCGGTTTTCTAGATTTTTTGATTCAATCGATCAATCAAATCAATAGACAGAAAGAGAGAGAGAAGTGAGTGGCAGGGATGCTGACCTGTGGAATGGTGTGATGGACCCGAGGTAGACAGGAGGAAGGATTCATCTGGAAAGAAGAAAAAACAAAACGAATGATAAAACAGGTGTGAAATGATAGTTTGAGGGGGGAAAAGCGATGCATTGGCTAATGATTTCATCGAGAATTCATTAAGGAACCAGTTATAAAATGGTTTTTTTTTGTTTATTCGTTAAAAACTGAAAATAAATATTAATTTACGATTCTATCATACAGCCCTACGTTGTTTTAGGTACATTATTTTGTACACTAGTGTTGTCAAATTATCTATCTAACTATACAATATAAGCGTAATTTTGTTGACTTCGGTATCCCACTTTTCTCACACCAAGTTACACAACGAGTGGACGAACGAATAATAACGTGAATTGTATTCAATGCTATTTTGTTGTTTCCAATTAAATTAAATTAATTAAGCAATATTTAAAACAAAAAAAATAGGTTTCAAATTATTCCTGTTTTTAACATCTGACATTTGTAAAAAGTAATTTATGTAATCAATTATTTTACGAATTTTTCTTCTGATGCTGAATGAGTTAATCTCAATGCAAAAAAGCTTTCCGTTAAAATTTCTCTTTGATGTTTCAATCACACTCTAGTGCAAATGATTTTTTTTATATAAGCGTTCCTGACACACTCATGGCAATCATTTTAAAGCACTTACTGCTGTTTTACGGGTGGATCTAGAATTATAACGGAATTTATTTCGGTATGAGGTGGTAGAGGGTACATAGTTATTTAAATGTTTTAATGTATTAATTATTAATATATAACGGCAAGATTATTCGCTTGAATTATAGTGATCTATGATTTTGTAGCTTTTAGTTGAAGATTTAATACTTTATTTATATATGAGATGGAAGTTTAACTTACACCCGTATTTCAATGTCTAACAAAAACTAATGTCGGAGATAATAAATTCTGTTGTTATAATCCCACCGTATGTATGGACACTATGAACCCATCTTTATATTATGGATAGTCAAATCAACGTTGCACACCTGCATGAGACAATGATTGATTACATTTTCCTATTTAAGATAACATTCATAATAAAACAGACGTATTATGACGTTTCCTGCTGGCTAAAGTAATACTTAAATACAATTTCACACAGTTTCAAAAGCAGTCCTAGCGTACTAAACTCTTACATATTATAAAAATTGAATAATGAAACAAATTAAATGTTCCTACTGGAATATGATTGATTTTTAAACGTAGTCCGGAAAAAAAACAGTGATAAATTATAATAATAAGTATTAAAAAAGAAGATTCTGTAACAAACGAATGCGATATATTCTTTAATATTTATTTGAATCATTACGTTTTATAATTATTATAGTTAAACTCCTTTTTTAACAAAACACTACAAATATTCTGATGTTAAAATATGCGTTAGAATAAATTTATTGCAAATGTACAAGATACTAGGCCGATGCATACTGATTGCTATGGCTTTGTGGTTTCCTGTAATAGTTTCCGTTCGGTAGAACAAGGATTTGAATCCCAAAATGGAAATTCGCAAATTTTATTTCTATCAATTTATGAATATAGAACTGATGGTAATAATTTTATTCCTTTCCACTCGATTTATAAAATCCTGAAAACGATGCGTAGCGAAAGTCGTGTATGGAGATCCGTAAGGCGTCACTTTATATTTGGCATTGCAGTGAATGACGGCCAGGACGACAGATTTTTAAATTTTTGAAATCATATAATTTATCGAATCAATGAAAAAATTAAGCCACTTACATCAACTCGGAGAGAAAAGACAAATGAAGACCCCCATGCCTGAGATCCTGAATATAAGATTTTAAAAAATCTCAATTTTATCTGATTGATAGGGTAGAACTTTTATTAAATGAACATAGTGGGCGACTGCAATCAAGGACAATTTAAGAAATATCGTGGCCAAGATTATAAATGTTTATCTTTTAAGAATTCAAACCTAGAAACTCGCGATGGGTAAGCAAATCTCTTAGTGCTTTGTGCTTTGTCACAAAAGTCGATATAAATAATAAAAATCATTTTCCATAAAACAACGAGTTTTAAAATCATGAAGTGGTTAAATACAATTAAAACAAGGAAACAATAAAACCCAATTACTGAATCATGAAATGGAAATTATTTTAATTTAAATATTATATCGGTTTAGTTGAATATTAAACTATTAGGAGGAAATTATTTAATGAAGTTTGATTAGAATAATTTGTTCTACATTATTCTAAAAAATATATATATTTTCGACGAATCATGACCTTATACAGTTTTTGTTTTCATGTAAAAGTATTCTAACGTAGTTTTGTGAGTGCGGGGTGGCATAAAATTGTGTATTTATACATTAATACAAGCTTGTTTCAAAAAAACACTGCCTAAAGATTAATACTGTCATAATCCGTCATTTAAATGATTCTGTTTTTCTTTTGATTGATTAGAAAACACCTTTTTCTTGGTAACACGGAAAATTCTCTCGGAAAACGTATTAGTCAAAATCTCCAGAAACACTCAGTGGAAAGAAAAGCCAAAGTATAAATACATTCTCGGGGAGAAGTATTATATAATTTTCTACATTTCAAAGGATATGATTAATGCGCTTGCGGAATAGGGTTGCGTCGGAACATTGGTCGAAAACTGCGGTTTGCTTGTAATAATTATAAAATGAATTTGGGAACATTTACGATATAGCAAATATACATCACTGTCGCTGTCATTCGTAAACGTTTTTTTTGATAATTCTTGAAAAATATATTTTTTTAAATCTACACCCATATGAATATGTCGTGAACGAATTCTTCGCACACAAATACTCCGAACGATAAGAATAGCTCCATTATGACAAATTGTAATGCTTTAAATGATAAATTATCTCTGACCCTGTTGCATATTTATAAAAAAACTGTTTCAGTTGCAATGTGTTACCAAAATTTTATACATTTTATAGGATATTAGCGAGTACCCGGTGTGCATTGCAATGCCACTCACAGAAAGAAAGGGTTTTTGTTTTAGTTTTGTTTATTGAAGTGCTTTTGGATATACAATATCTTTGTTTTCCGTCTGGTGCGTATATGAATAAATCAGAAGATTTTTCCGAGATGTCGCTATTTGTACGTATTTGAATATTTTTTGGAAATTTTAGATTTAATATTTTTTTCTTCAGAAACCTTCGCGGGTATGTGTACAACCACTCACCAAAGTTTCATAGTTTCTGATGAATATTATGAGAATGCGTACGTAACAAACAAACAAACATATATATATTTATATAGATAGATTGATAACTCAATAACTCTAAATTAGGTACGTCATTGGTTGAAGAAGTTCAACTGTTCCAATTGTTGGGGGTTTAAATTACAATCAATAATTTTAGCATTACCTGTAATAATGACTAGACGTTAACTTTAGACTACGTCGTGCAGTGGTTGACGACGATGGCTACGGTTACGAATGTCTCGGGTTCAAGTCCGCATACGGATAGTTTTTCAATCGATTTGTGAATTTCTGTTCGTAGAGATGAATGTCTGTGATTTCTTAAACTCCCTTCCATCAATTCAATCCCAAAAACGGGGCGTAGCGAGAGCGATTATCAAACCACTAACCCTGTCCCAGCTGTATTTTTCCATCCTTACTTTCTTCGAAAAAGAGAGGTTGAGTAACTGAGTAACAAGCCGTTCTCGTAGAAAAAACTTCCGTTAAGATAACTCCATTAAGGGGTCATATTCTCTATATTGGGAGCGGATATTGTAAAAATAACTACCCTGTATTTTCAGAAGTAAACTATTCTTGCTTAAAATGATTATATCATTGGTTGTTTATTGGATTTCTATTTTATAATTAGAAATTACAGTTAAACTATTTTGAGTATTACGAAATTCGTGAATTCATGTGCGGAAAAATCGAACCGGAGTGAACCGAATATTTTTGTGCGTTATAAAAGAATATAATTATATATTACTAGTGAGTACCTGGCATGCGCTGCAATGCCACTCAAAGAAAGAGTTTGTGCTTTAATTCTGTTCATTGAAGTGCTTTTGGATTAGAGGTCTGCACGGGCCAAAATTTCATAAAATTTCCCGGTCCGAGCCCGAGTTTCAATATCGCACTTGTTACCCAAACCCGACCCGAAGCTCAAATTTATTTTTTCAGCCCGAAAAAAGCCCGATTTTTTAAAATAGTCTAATTCATTTATACTTTTCAAACAATATATATTATTGTTTCCATATTTCCATATTTTTTGTTTTTCTGCCTGCTTCATAAATTTCGCTAGTTGTACGTACTTGATTCTTTTTTTTTATTTTAGATTTTAATTTTTTTTCTTCAGAAACCTTCACGGGTGTGCGCATAACAACTCACCAAAGTGTCATCAAAATCTGATGAATGGTGAAGGAACGCATAGAGGACAAACAAACAAACATTCATTTATATATATATATATATATATATACACGAGTATAGCAAACTAACATACATTAATCATGGTGTGGACGTTTTGATACTATTGTATACATTGAATGCAACGTAAAGTGAAAAATTGAATACAATCAAACATAATTTAACCCAAAGATATACATATGAATTCGACTCTTTCACAAAACGAGGAAAATAAGTGGGTGCCAGCATAATATTTAAAACTGTATACGAAATATGCTAGCTTTTTTTTTAATCATTCATCTTTAAAAAAAAATTGGATAATTGCTTAATAAATATTGACAATGTTTTTTTTTTAAAATCATTTTGTCAGCCTCTGTGGTCTAGTAGTAAGAGTTTTGCCCCTTTGATCAGGTTAATATCCCAGAAAGTTTAATATCAAAGTTAGATTTTTTCAAATTAAATTTGTAATCTTGGGCATGAGTGACTTATAAAAACTCTCATTGAGCTTATCTCGTATGATCTTCCAATTAACAAAATATTTGGTGCATTGGCTGTCAGCTGGAATGCCAGATATTTTTCTATTATAAAATTACATTTTACAAAAAAAAAAAATATTTTTGGTTTTTTAATTGAAGACATTTTTTAAAATTTTAATTAGATAAGAATAGCAACGCTATAAAAAAATATTACGCAATTCATTTGGGACAGTATACATTTCTATCTTTAACTTTATTACAACGAAGTTCTACCAAGTAAATGTCAATTTAATTTTTAAAATTATATATTAATATTTTTTTAAAACACAAAACTGTCCCATTACTTTAAATTGTTTTTATCAAAAGACTTCATTCTAGAAGTCATATAGCACGACAGCGTAGTGGTAGAGAGTTCCTGTGGTGGAGAAGAAATGCGAACACGTAAGAGAAGTTTCGCAGCTGGATGCTCTCGTTCACGGAAAACTTTCAACGGCTAACCGAACGCTTTTTGTCATCGACCAGTTTATTTATAGCTGGAATACAAATGTGGGAAGTGCGCTGATAGTTTGCTGTATATTAAAAAGATTCCTGAGTATCTTGATACTAGGATCGATTGAAACAGATCAATGACACATATCGTACATTCTTTTATTGACAATGAAGTTATATGTGAGTTTGATGAAATGAAACACTTTTATATATTAAATTAAGGCTTCAGTATTACAACTCTCCATCAATGCTTGTTTTTGGCAAACCTAAAAAATCATGCTACAGTTAAAAATGCATAGAATAGACGCTTACACCATGATATGTAAACAAACACTGGTGGCCATGACAGTACAATTCAGTACTTTCATTGGCTGAAATGAAGATTATTAGTATTGAAAAATTATCAGGCATTAGAGTATTGAAAATTAACATTTTCAAATTCATTTTAGATGATAGTTTGTAAGCTAAGAAAGATATTTTATAATTTAAATTGTAGGTGTGAATACGTAGAACACAGCTGAATTGATAACTCATTTTTTGAATATGTTGGATATTATGAGTTATGACACTAGACCTCTTAAATACCAGTAAAATTCAGAAGACTTGAATGACATGGATTCCTGAAAAATGTGTATATTTTTTTATGTCAGCGATATGAAATCAGTTAGCCCAATTTAAATATAATATGAAGTTAGACTCTTTTCTTAAAACCGTAACCGCTCTCTACTCGGAGCAAATGGGCATCACACTGTTCCTCCAAGATTCTCTGTCTCACGCACACTCTTCTTAGTTTCTTCCAGGGCCACGGAATCCATCCGGTTGGTAGAAGAGACAGGCAAGATTCAGGTTCACCTGGGGCATCTGCATACAATGAACAAGCCGGTTCCATTCGTCGCTTTTTACTTTGGATGTAATAACAGCCTGGTCCATCCCTTTTATATCCGATTTCCTGACAAAGTCAATCCACTTAGTATTCGGCCCAAGGATCTGCTGTCAAAACACAGTAAACGGTTACCCCGTACTTTAGTGATGTAATGCAGCACCGTCAGAATGCATGCGTTAGTTCTGACCGAATACAACTGTGAATGCCAGACTTTCCGCATTGAGTTGAAGGTTGCTCCAGCTATCCCTAATCGGATTGCGAGCTCTTTACGTAGATTGCTATCTCCCATGATGTGTACATCTTTAGTAAACTTATACTATCGTGACCTTATAAAAATTCAAAAAATAAAACATTATATTACGGTGTCATGTTTGTTTTAAAAAGCTTGATCGATAAATCGGTAACAATTTGAAATATTCCCATTAGGGTTTTGAGTTCTGACACATTGGTAACACGCCACGCTACCGAATGTTACTCCATATTAAAATATCAACTAAAATCTCACTTAACATAGCACAAGCAGATGTGGCGTCGGGTGTTGGCAATGTGTCTCCGCCTTTAGTATGAGATAAAGCGAAAAAGTAAAAAGCTGTCTGGAGACACTGAAGGAGAAAAATAATGATGAATGCATCTTTCATTACTCATTGAAAGGCTTACAGAAAATAAATTTGAACATGCTTCAAAGATAAAATCAGTTTTTAGAGATAGCAATTTTAATCAATGGTTAAATAAATATGAGTATTATTTATTTAAAGAATACTTAAGCAAAAACTTCTGATGATATACCTTCATTAGGAAGCCATATGCTACACGTTGGAAGTGGACATGGTTAAAAAAATGGATGGACTCAATCATCAATTTTATAGAATAAACGGAATATTTTAAACAATTTAATATGAAAACAGATATTGTACGAACGGACTTTTGATAAAGGTATTTTTTTTTTAATCTTGGAAGGCAAATAGGCTGCATTAGTTTACTGCAGGCAATTGATAAAAACATTAAGCTCCGCATGATGAATTACCGCAAAAGTAATTTTATTTTTAAAACAGTTGAAATATTCGAATTTATTAAATCACTTTTGCAATGGGAATCATTAAAAAAGTAATTTCATTCAAACGTTTGCAAAATTGCGATTTAATTTCGTTTCTTTATTACTTTTTAAAAATGATCCCCGCCGAAAGTTTGAAACTCATTTGCGCCGATGTCCATCCGGAAATAACTTAAAACTGGATGGTATACGAGATCAAAATTACAGATCGTTTCAAATATTTATTCCCATGTCCACTCCCAGTGTGGAACATATACCCCCCTAATGCAGGTATCTCAACAGAAGTTTTTCTACAAGAATTGCTTGTTACTCAGTTGCTCAACCTGTTTTTTTCAAGGAGAGTAGGGATAAAAGGATAGGGCTAGGACAAAAATAATGGTTAACTGATCCGATGGGTGGGAAGGAATTTTAGATATCACAAACATTCATAGCTACAGAACAGAAATCCATAAATCGATTAAAAAATCAATGTCTGAAACTGTCTTACCCTCTCCCCACGCCCAGTAGAACTAAACAAACCCACCATATGGTGGGTTCATTTTTAATTTAAGAATTAGAATCATTGTTTAGTTTTAAAAATAAATAACCTTGCGATACAGTTACTCTGAAGATGCTTCTAAAGAAGCGAAACGCATTAAATTAGTAACAAAGTCAGTGGAGTAACTGAGTTATCAATTTTATTTTATATTTAAAATGAATTTCTACAAAACTACCACCGAATCCATCGCAAATAAAATAATATTTTTTTATCAAATAATACTCTGATGAATTTGATTTTTTTTCTTATATTCATTTAATCGTATATAATATTATCAAATATTGAAACACTGATCAAATAAATGATGGACGTAGAGCATATCTCGTAGATATGCGAGAGCTTAAAGCTCTCTGGTATCACACTAGATGGAGTCGGAAGCACTGCGCTGCCTTAATGATGATATTTTGTCCGAAACTGTTTCTATATTGGCCATCAGGGAACCGTAAACCATGATGTTGTCTGTATAAATAAATAACCCACGCCTGGGACGAGATGCTATTAGCCAGTGATGTTCCCTCAAAAAATGCAATATACCAAAACAAATTATTGTTTTCGCATTTTTTTTTCAGAAAGTTCTCCCAACATACATACAATGCATACTGATAAATATATTTTTCCAAGAAATATCATAGCGCCACGTTGTTGCTCAGATTCATTAATTTCGATTTTTCATTTTGCAAACACTCGCCACTAGGTGATTTATCAATATATCCAATTAAAAGTACATACTCAACAAGTGGCTTGAATTCATAAATATAAAACACTCTTTTTTTGTAAAATGATGAATGAATCTGCTGAAAATGCTTGTGATAATGAAACCGGTCCTGGTAGATAAACAAAATTGTGGAATTAGCACAGAACAAATTGAATTTTAAGCCTATAAATATAATCTCTTTTCATCAAGAATTGACAATTAACATCTTGTTTAATAAAATGACTGATTTTAAATAATTTTCACATCAAACAGCTTTAGTGAAAAAACCAGTTTTCAGAAAAGTGTTAAAAGAGTAAAAATAATAATAATTATTGAGTATTTGATATAGTATTAAAGATGTCACTAAATTTATGAGCATATTTCCATTAATCGATTTATTTTTTGTATGTTGCTTTAAGTTACATGAAAAATTATTTTAAACCATAAATTTTTACAAATTAACATTCTGTATTAATGCTTGTGTAATATTTTTACTTTTTTAATATATATATGTAATTTAATACATCGACTGAGGGTGCTTGATGGAATTTTAATATCTAATTTAAGCTGTTGAATTTTTGTAAATACATTTCCATACTAACAACCTACGAATGAACTTTGACTGACAGACAGTAAATACTACATACATATTTGTATTTTAAAATAAAACGTCGCGCATTTTTCGCTAATCAATTTTAGACTGAAATAACCTTATGCAATTCTTTTGTATATTTATGAAAATAAATTACAGCTTAGATTGTGTAATTATAACACGTTTTTATAAATTGAAAAGGTGAAAACATGTCAATCATACTTAAAGAGTTTTAAAAAACAAGTCTAACCAAATTTGAAGCACACAAACATTATATTGATAAAACAAGTAAAAAGTGTAACGAATTCTTGGGTTAAGGGTATAAAAAATCCCTTAGAGATTTCACAGCGACGTCCCTGACGCAAGGGTATGAAACGCGATGGGCATTTTCGGAATCATAGTTTTTGGTTATGGCGTTTTTTCTACTTGATGGGAATATCTTTTCTGATATATGGCATCTCGTGATATAAGGATTTTGGTTTGACGACATGGAGCATTTTACTCGGAAAAAATCATGTATCAAATAATAATTTACTACCCGTGATATAGGTATTTGATATATTGAAAATTTAGCAATGTATGATATTGTAACAATTTTTTATTTTATATTTCATCATTCCTGTAATAATGAGTTGTTATGTCGAATTACGAACTGCTTAAAATTATTTATATTTGAAGACATCGACTGAGGGTGCTTGATGAAACATCAATATGAAATTTGAATTGTTGAGATTTTGTACATTTCCATGTGTTTCGTCACTAACGACCCGGGTTTCGCCTTTCGGCATCTTCAGGCGTTCGAGCACACGAATAAACCTGAACTGACTAGTTCATTCGTGCGCTCGAATGCCTGAAGATGCCTAAAGGCGAAACTCGGGTTGTTAGTGACGAAATACATGGAAATGTGCAAAATCTCAACAAAATTAATTAAAACTTATTAAGAAAACTCGAAAGTTTAGTACTAAATACAACTTTAGTCAGACCGTTTCCTATAGTTACAAATTTCAGCTGATGTACTTATTATTACTGTATAATATTTATCTTGATATATCTCTCTATCTATAACGCAGTTCACACACACATAAACACAATCATATACTCACACACTCTCTCTCTTTGTATGCGCCTTAAGCGTATTGAACAAATTGTATTAGCTAGCTCTTCCACAGTGCACAGTTATTGACATATTTCGTAATTAGAAATGTCATTATTAGTAATATATTATAAAAAATTATTAAATAAACTACAAAATATAAAAAATTCTAGCCTAAGGAATTAAAATTGTTCATTAATCACTTTTAATGTGTTTACTTTTGATTCTTGTTGAAAAGGCATTATATTTTTAAAATAAAACACAATTGGATCAGGACTGGTACCGCTCATCGTGAGTATTATCAACTGCACAAGCGAGCATGATTAAATCAGTTCATAGTGCTCGCGATGAGTAAAACCGATACTGATAATTGTAATGCAAACAAATTAAATCACAATTCAAATTCTTTTTCAGTGCGATTTTTTAATTTTATAAAAGTTTAAAATATAACTTTATTTAGTATTTTATTAAAAAAGATTAATGTAAGAATTGTTTTCCTCTAATTGTGTTCATAATCAGATGTTATCGATTGTTCCACATTTACAACCACATAACACAATTTAGTGAAAGAATTTATTTTCCTATTTTATTTTTGCAATCAGGAAAGTACTTTTATTTTCATTGAGAAATTTTTAAAATTAAAACGCTGAAAATCGCTATTGGAAAACTTAGTTATCTTTACAAAACAAATATTTTTGCTAAATATTACCTTAAAGTTGATCTTTTACAGGATGTACAAATGAACAGAAAACAGAGAAGATTAATTAACATATTTTCTTAGAAGTATTCTGTCGCTTGAAATGTACATATAGCTAATCGTGAAAATATACCTTATATGACAAAGACCGAAAATTTCACGAATGAAGAGCTATGTTGTCTCTTCTGCTCAAAGGTTTTTCGGCTGAATTTCACGTCAGCCAATCTGACATTTCATTATTGAGATTCCCTTAACTTTACGGTTTTATGAACAAATATAATGATATCAAAAAGTCATCTTAAATTCAATTTAACTTTGCATTTATATTCCGTTGAAAGATAATTAGACAACAATAAGCGTTAAACAAGTGTTTCAACAACTTATTTGCGTACTTGTTGGTTGTCTCTTCACCATTTTTTTACGCAAACAGACAAGGTTCATATAAAGTTCAGAAAATGTCAATAAATATATATTGATTGTCAGTTGGATGCAGAACTAGTTTAACTAGTAATTATTTGAAAAACGATTTTTTCAGGTTATTTTTAAGATTAGGCAATTATTTATAAAGTCAGAAAGATTTCACTGTATTTTAATACTTCGATTGACTTTCGCTTTTAAACCTAATAGGCAGATATAGAACAGTTAAATCTTAAAATGGCTATACTGCACAATTTATGAAATTTCAATTAACTTAGTCCTGCATTCAACTCAAGATTTTTAGATTGAATTGGAATTTATTTTAATTATAATAAGGTCCATGTGCTCCACATTGGAAGCGGACCAGATTAAAAAATAAAATAATAATAAAGTAAAAATAAAAAAGTATTTAGTTCTACAAGATTTTTTATCAATTTATCGATAGCTATTTCGGCTGATAGTTCTTACCAAGACGTGAGCCTGTCAAGTGAGTAACTGCTAACAATTAATCCTCTTAATGACATTCTATTTTCTTGCAACCTACTTATGCCTGAAAGGAAGCTTGGTTGGAAGCTCTAAGCTTTTTTTTAAATAAATAACAAATTCGATTAGTTCAATCCACAAAATACAATTGAAAGAACCTAGCCTCAAATTTTATAAGGGTGCTTAGTCCCCTGTAACGTAGTATTCCTATAGCATACTAATCCCAATTTCTACGCTATAGGAGGGTTAATTGTAGTGAACAATCAATGATAATACTATGTTTCATTATAATTATTGCATTCATAAAAAAACCGTATTTAAGAGATATTTCAATTGTTTTGAATAAAAGAAAAAATCACCTGGATATAAAACCATTGGCTAGAATTTCTAAAGAGTGTAAATTGTCCAGTCAATTGTACTTTTTTATTGAAAAGCTACAACTTAATTTGCAGTAAATGGATAACTCAACAATGATCATAGAAGTAAATTTTCAAATATGTAATGCATTATTAAAAATATGTTTCCCAAACCTTCTACATTCAGCATAATGGCCATATTGATTTTCGGCTCCGTATTCACTTGGCACTCGTATATTCCTGCATCTCTTGATTGGACGTACTCTATCCTGAGATTCCAGTCATCTGATGATTCAGGATGAACTACTCCAAATCTTCCATCTCCAGTGTACGTAAATATGTGTGAAGTCAGGATATGTAGATCTCTCTTACGCATCCAAGAAACCTGATAACAAAACAAATACAATTAATATGTAGCTATATTTAATGTAGTCCATGTTCTGGAAGAAAACACTAAATCGAATAAATTACATATCGACTTCGTTATACCAAAATGTTCTTTATTTCAAACTGTGCCGTGTAGAAGAGCACACTTATTTTTATAAATTATACTCTTACTTAAAAACAGTTTTGTACATACAAACAAATTGAAAAGGGTACCTATATAATTTTAAACATTTGACAAACTTAAAAGTGCAATTTCTCAAAACTAGTATTTTTCATTTAGTGCCTTCTTCCAGAACAACGGCGATTATCTACAGTTGTATCTCTTTGGTTTTTTCTTTTTAAATTGAAACAGTAAATTTAAGCTTCTCATTTATTTACAAACCATGTTTCGATTTTTATGTACAGAATTTTTTAGTGTCCGGTTTTTGTCGAAAATGAGTTAACATAAACAAAGCGTTCGTCTGACAAGATATTTTATCATTTAAATACGTAATATGTTCATTTTTCCAATACTTATATGTAAAAAAGTCGTATATCCACCCTAAGGCAAGATCAGTGTATAAATTGTTACAATAAATTATTACTTACCTAATCAATTGGCTGAGCAAAACCGGGATTTATAAATTATCAGATAATATTACTATATAGATTTCCATGCGATAAAATATTTAGGATAATAAACGACGCAAGTTGAGTAGGTATATTAGAACGTATTGATTCCATTTTTTAAGAAGACTACAGAGTTCAACTGTCATTTTCCAAAGTCTCAATCGTTTTTTGAGCATATTGTTTGTGTTTTAAAACGGATTTAACGACTTTTTTATAGATATTATCTAAATAGTCGTGATGGAAAACGGTTCATATTTTCATTTATGAATGTATCACTAGACTCTCGCTTTTAATTCTTTGTAAAGGTATCTCATTTGTTTAAAACATGGTTGGTGAAATTCGTCTTCTTCGAACCGTGAACGTTTGTTCTGGCTGGTAGCCGTTGAGCCGACCAGCCTAGGTGGATACTCTCGACCTTAATTTCCGGTCACGTCACGTCTTCCCCACCAGGACAACAGAGTGGAACCTTTTTGGACTGTGGTTTATGTTGCTTTTAGTGTCTTTTGTTAACATGCATTAATTTATCTACATCAACTTCTGTCGGTCTGGTGGATTTTTCGGGCTTGAGTGCGGCCTTACATTTCTGCCATTGTATGATCGCTCACGTTGCATATTTGTATGCGAAATAAATATGGCTTAGTCAGATGAAACAATACAAATACTACATTAAGAATATTTCAATATATTACGTGTAAAGTAAGATTGTCATTTAAAAATGAGACACTTCTAAAGCATAATAAATAAATTCGATACCGACAAATATTTTGTAGAAGTTACATAGTAGCATCGCAAATGCGTTTAGACTGAGATCATGGTGTAAGAATTTATGTGAGATCGATAAGAAATGCCAGTCATCATTTTTGTATTTGTTGATGTCATTCTGTGCTTATTGAATTATAGTGTACTATGTTTACAACAGTGTTTTGGTGACAAAAAAATTTTGGTTCATCAAAAGTGACGTCCCATTTTTTATAAAAAACAACGATCCAGCGCACCATGAACTGAGATGTAGTCAGCCTCTGTGGTCTAGTGGTAAGAACTTTGCCCTAGCGATCAGGTGGGTCCTGGTTCAAGTCCCAGCATGTTCAATATCAAATTAAGATTGTTTTAATTTAAATTAGTGATCTTGGACATGAGTGTCTTATTAAAATTCTCATCGAGTTTATCTCGTATGATTTCCTAATTTTCCAAATATTTTTTCCGCATCGGCTGTCAGTTTTAATGCCAGATATTAAAAAAAAAGTAAGATTCCGTACATTGAAAGTATTTTTAATTCATTGATTTTTTCAACCACATCCGCTCGCTATTCAGAGCATTTGCCCATGACACGGTTTTTCCAAGATTCTCTATCCCCCGCCAGTCTCCTTGCCTTGTTCTAGGTCGTACCAGCGTCCCGTAGCTCTACCGAGTACATCCTATGGATGGTAATCAGCGAGCATTATTGTTTTTGTAAAGTATGTGACTTCGCTTTGAAGAAACAAATTTTTATTGTCACCAAAACACTTAAACACTAAATACAGTAAATTGTAATTCAATAAGCACTAAATGACGTCAACAAATTCAAAAATGGCGAGTGTCATTTTTTATCCAGTACACTTATTATACTACTTACACAATGGTTTGAAAGTACAACGAAGTTTCTAGTGGGTAGGTATTTAAACTTCAAATAAAATCCATAATTTAATATTAAATTAAAATTGATAACCTAGTTATTCCACTTGGTTTATTACTAACGTGCCACGTTTCATCTCTTTAAGAAGCATCCTCAGACTAACCATATGGCAAGGTTATTTATTTCTAAGGTAAATAATGATTCTAATTCTCACATTAAAAATAAAGGCTGATAGACTCATTACCATAACACTACTACTTACAAATCAATTATTATTGTTTGTAGGTGAAAAACCCAAGCGAAATAAATTTAATTATGGTAAGCCGCCTTTTCTATTTCAGCATTAAAAAAATAGTTTTTTAATAAAAAATTGTATTATAGTATTTAATCTGAAACAATTTAATTAATTTCAAAACTTCTGTTTGGTAAGAATGAACAGAAAACAATATTATACAGCTTACAGTTCACAATATTCAGTAATTTCCCTTTTATTAAATTTTGCTTCACAGAAACATCTTGATTAAAAAATAGTGATTTAAAACGGCTTTGGATACCCTTTTAAAGTTCATACGTCAAATACAACTTAAAACAAGATGGCTTCTAATAAGGAAACTCTATTGGTGGCATTACAAACTTATACATTGCGGGATGCATCACATTAATTGAAGTCCAGAGTACACTGCCTGAAGCGCTAACTATCAAAATGATACACGTTCTGCATACTAATTTGAGAAATTCAAAGCACTTCTCACGGCGTTATTTGACTGAGACTTGAATACCTAACAAGACAATATAATGCAGTCATCAACCTTTTAAATTTTAATAAGTAATAAATATCGAATAGATTTTATTCCATGTGTTATTAAAGTGCATAACTATTGTCAGAAAGATGTGAGTGCTTTTCCATCTAAAACACTAACAATAGCGAGTAATTAATCACTTTTAATTTGTTCAATGTATCTGTTCACATTATATTTCAAAAATAAAACACCATTGTTTGTACTACTTCCACATGTTTATAATGATCAGACCAGTTTTCGAGTAATTAATCCATGAAGTAACCGCTAAAGTCACAGAAAATAATAGGATAAAATAACAAAGTATTTCGTTCTACAAACTTTTTAATTAGGTAGTTTATAGCCGTTTCGGCTTTACACCATAGTCAGAACTGTACCATATCGACTGTGGAAAGGAAAAACTACGTAACCAAAAAATATTGTGTATAGCTCACAGAAAACTTGCTAATATACTATATTCACATATAAATATATAATATAAATGAAATGAGTTTATGGCTTTTCAGATTTGTTCAGTTGCTCATTATTGTCAGAATAACTTCACACTTTGAACAGGTTTATTTGTGGCCATTGCATATGAATGAGAATAAGTACGAGACGGGTCCGTGGTGTAGTGGTCAACGTCGTTGGCTTCAGTTTCTGTTTTTATCTCGGGTTCAAATACCAGTATGAATTAATTGGTTTTACAATCAATTTATGGATTTTTATTCGTAGGCATAGATGTTTAAAATATTTAGAATTCTCTCCCATCCATCTAGTTCTAAAAACGTCCTAGCCCTTTCCTTCTATCATTACTCTCTTTGAAAAAGAGAGGATAAGCAGATGAGTAAAAAGCAGTTTTCGTAAAAAAAATACCTCCATAAAGAGTCCATAAGCTCCTCTCTGGGAGCGGGTATGATAAAAAAAATTGCCAGATGCCATGTGTTTTTGGTATTCCAATGAAATGTAGAGACATGTGTCCTGAAAAATAATGCTAACAATACATGTTGTGAACATCGGTTAAAAGGTTAAATCACAAAAGAACTGAAAAAGCAGAAAAAATATCAAACTCCACATTATATAATTTTAGGGTATATTTTTGATAAGCAAGGCCCTGGGAGAAGAAAAACATCCTTTCTCAGGAGGAGGAAATGGTTTGATATCAACCCATCATCCATATTGATAGCTGCAACTAGGGCATTCAATCCCAGACCCTTTTTATGATCCCGGGATTGGTCATAAAGCGTAGTTTAATGTTTCAAATTAAATCTGCGTCCACTATTGCTTCAATTGAAATGAATTTATGTTTTTACATTTTTTCTGGACATGGGAATGAATTTTTTATTTATTGAAAGTACTTCATTTATAAAAATAATGCAAAAAATACAATAAAAATTTACTGTTTTCAAAATTATCTGTTCCTGTCAACATCAGCTACGAAATATGAGAAAGTAAAAATTTTTCTTATAAATAGTATTTACATAAACAATCAAACGTACACGTTAAAGATTATCAGGAAGTATTTAATTTCAAATATGAATTAGTTTTGTAATATTTCCGGTGAGTCCCGAAATCCTTGGATTTATATTAAGGTAATCCCGGGATTATGAAATTGACAAATAGACTGGGATCCCGGGATTGGAAGCCCTAGCTGCAACACACTTAAAAAGGATTGCCAACACCGCCGACGTCTGACACTAAGTACGACAGAAGATGAATATTTATAGATTTCAGATAAAAGAAAATGTGTATATATAATATTGTGCTTATAATACTACCAACAATTTAGATGAACATAACACTCATGCAATTAATTTCTTAAAAATAATTTTATTTAAATTCATTAATTAGCAAATACTGCAGACGATAAAACTTTTTGGGCAAATTTAGTTCAATTAACAAGCTGTTAAATTAAATAGGCCATTACGGTTATATATTATACATCATACTGAGCTAAATTGTATTATTTTAGCACGATTGTACGTGATTCAAAAGTTTTGAAGTGCTTAGTATAGTCACGATTATAACATAAATAAAATATTTTGGTATAGATATCGCAAATAAAAATAAATGGAATAATTATCTTGGTATTTTGTTTAACATATTCGCTCCCAGTGAGGGGCATATGGTTTCCCGATGGAGGTATCTCAACAGAGGTTTTCTGTAACGAACTGCTTGTTACTTAATATAAAATTAAATTGAAAATAGATAACTTAGTTATTTCACCTGGTTTATCACTATCGTGACGCGTTTCGCCTCTTTAAGAAGCATCTTCAGACTAACCGTATGGTAAGGTTATTTACTTCTAAGGTAAACGATGATTTTATTCTTAAAAGGGTGGGGGTGGGTTTTATTACACTCTAGTGGACGAGTAGAAGGGGGTAAGCTATAAACATTGTTACACTATAAACAAATCATTTACTATCAACTGGAAATGAAAAACCCAAAGAGAATAAATTTAATAATGGCGAGCCGCCTGTTCTGTTTCTGCTTGTTACTTAATTACTAAACCTGTTTTTTTCTAAAGTAGTAGGGATAGAAAGATAGGGCTACGGTAAGACTAGTGGTTAGATAATCGCTCTCTCAACGCCTAGTTTTTAGAATCAGATGGGTGGAAGGGAATATGAAACATCAAAAACATTCATGCCTACGAACAGAAATTCACAAATCAGTAATTGAAGTATAATAATATTAATTTTTATAGTTTCTTATGTTGGGTTTCGGAAAGTTCTTAATTAAAATTTTTGTACCCATGTGAAAATTCACTGGTTGGAAAACTACTAAACATTTTCTTAGAATCATTCTGTAAAAAGTATAGCGTCACTTCCACGGCAAAACCACTTATGAAAACAATGTGAAATTGAGTTTTATATGTCATTGTTTGAAAAACAATATTCTACATAACCTGGAAAACCCATGTGAATAGAGGACCAATAGAAAGGCTCTAATTTGAATATTTCAAAACACTTTGACACATAAAATTGTGAATGAAATTTATAGAAACTAACGAGATAAACTTGATGAGAAGTCACTCATGTCTATAATCATAAATTTAAATTGAAATAATCTCGATTGCTTGCCCAAAACCTTTTTAAACTTATGATGTTTTTGTTGATTTTGTTGAATATTGAATTTCATTCACAGAAATTTTACAATAAACTTATGCATCGATTAAATATATTATTTATTTCTTATTTGTTTAATAAATAATAGATACGAAAAAATATTATTTTCAAATTGTTCTGTTTAGTCCGGTTACCACGCGATCCATGCACTGCTTTAGGGTCACAGGATCCATACATATTAATACACTGACACGTTCTGTGTAGTATAATAAAATCGTCAAAAGTGAAACCTTATGCGACGTATTCTCTACCAGGGTTTAGGATAGAAAAATGAAGCCTTCATATATATATATATATATATATATATATATATATATATATATATATATATATATATTAAAAATTTGTAGGTGTGAAATAAATTAAATATCTAAATTAATTGTCCGAAATATGGGAATCTAAGTACAAATGGTTTACTATGAATTTCAGTGTACTTGGTAGAAATCAGTGGTTTTCGTTATTCTGCAAAGTGCTCAACTTTGTTTACATGTGCTTCTTGTATACACTGAGTGACGCGGTGAAGGGAATCAGGCTTGCGGTGAAAAACCCCCATAAGCTGACAGAATGGGAGATATGTCACGGGAAAAGGAAATAAGTTGTCAGTTTTTGGGAAGTCCCTAGATCAAAATCCTATTAAAGTCTAAGATTCATAGAACAATTGAGCAGGGGATAAAGATACCTTTATAGTATACCATCGAATTAATTGTTTGTTTACTGTATAATATTTCATAAATAATTGTAACCCTAAAACAATTTACTGTATTTCATATCATAATTGCCAAGTTAAACGGTAGTTAAATCAGCATATTTTTTCAAGAATTTATATTAAATTGAAATTATAAAATGTGGTATATATAATTCACTTTTAATGTGTCAAGTCTTGGTGGAAAGGCACTATATTTGAGGGGCTAGTATCACAACTCATAATCTCCAGTATATGCAAAAACTGAGTTATGAATGCAACATTGTTCTTCGTGTTTACATCTACCATTTAAATATAAAATACATTTCTAACTTACAAAAATTTAAACTAAAATTAATGTAAAAATGTTGTTCTTTTTCAAAACTTGTATTCTCTAATGTCTAACTAATTATTTCCATTCCAGCCAATTTGTGCAGTCGTCAACGTCGTCAATGCCAATTTCTTACGTGATGTTTTCAATCGGTTTATGAATTTTTGTTCATAGACGTGAATATTAGTGATGTCTAAAATTCCCTCCCACCTAGGGCTTCCAACCCGGTTTAAACCGAAACCGGTTAACCAGTTTATCGCGTGTTTTGAAAAAAACCGAAACCCGGTTTATTTCACGCGGTTAACCGGGTTTTTAAAAATATTTTCAAAAAATTCTTTTATTTATATTATTTTAAAATGTAACGCCTTTAAGAGGAAAAAAATGTACATATTGTTGAAAAATCGCCTCTATCACAAAGGTGTCGAAATTATGGCAGAAATATTTTATACAATAAAGAATTACACGGCATCATCAAAAGACACATGCATTATTAACGCTTAAATGCATGATTTTCATCTTTTAAATAAAAAAATATGTTCATAAGCAATGAATAGGTGAGGTTATAGAAAAAATATTCAAAAAAAATAGTTTTTTGGTATATTTTCACCCAAAAACACTTTGTACTTTATAAACGCCATCGTGTATTAGCGACATAAAATATGATACTTACACAGTACTTTTAGGATATTACAATTATAATAAAATTAAATAATGTTGAAATTTTATAACTGTTAAGTGCTAGTTTTATGTTTACCTTATATAAAATAATAAAAATAAATATTTCATATCTCCCAATATAAAAATCCATTGAGTCGGCTGCTCCTATATGCTGATCATACTCTTTAATAATAAATTTAATGATTGATTAGCATTTACTTTCTAGAAATCCTTTATGAAGAAGTGAAAAATAGCAAAATATTTAGTTCAATATATTTTTTTACTATGTTTGCTCCCAACGTGGAGCATATGTCTTCTTAATGGAGGTTTCTCAACTGAATTTTTCTACGAGAACTGCTTGTTACTCAGTTGCTCAACCTATTTTCTTCGAAGAGAGTAGGGATAGAAGGATAGGGCTAAGACAGGACTATTGGTTAGCTAATCTCTCTCGTTTCGTTCCATTTTTTTGGATCCGTTGGGTGGTAAGGAGTTCCAGACATTACAAAAAGAATGAAGATCATGCTTAAGAACAGAAATCTATTAATCAATTGAAAAATCAATTTATGAAACTGTCCGCACCGCGACTTGAACCCGAGACATCCGTAACCGTATCCAACAACATTAAGGACTGAACCACAAAGCCGATAATATTTGTAACCTACAATTGTAGTAAATATTTCATGTCTAGGCGTGCATATTATTTTATGGATATTTCCGTTACTTGCTTGTTGGAATAAAATTCTATTCTTCCACCGCTTTTAAGTAATACTTTTTAAAGGTAGATTGTTTTATATGTGACGTTGTACTAAAGTATGTTTAAAAACCTAAAGCGGCTAATTTTTATGTAGCAAGTAATACTTGAGAAAGTTTTGTTTCAAGAATAAGCAATAGAAAGCTGTGTAATAAAAACTCTATTTTACTTTACCCTAATTAGTCGTCAGGTCATACAATATATCCATTCGCAAATTTATGTTTTTGACAAAATATACCGTCATAAAAAATATGACATCCATAAATAATAATAAATATTTGAGTGGCAAGTTGTTATAGCACCACTAACTTAACCTAACCAGATGTTTTTTCTCGACCGTAGGACCCACATTTTGATTTTTATTATATTCGTTTGTTGACGTTTTGACAAAACACCTTTTTTTCCAAAGCATAGATACTGATGGTCAAATAAAGAAATTATCAATTGGGTGTATTACTAAATTATAAATCTATATAATCTGATTTTCCGACCATTAGAACTTGTAAAAAAATTTGTGAAATTGATCTAGGTAAATATTTCAACTACGAAAGAAATTTTGATTTTTTTATACTATCAATTCAAAAGAATTGAAAGTTTTCTCAGCAATGAGATACAAACACGGTGATTATTGGAACGAAGAGATTTGATAAGCCACTGATTTCTTAGTTGAAATATTTGTACGACAGAACTGTACCAAAAACTATCATAAAACTTACTAAATTATATTTACATTAAGCTTTTATAGGTTCGTCTGCAAAAATTATTACGAAAAAACTTTACCCAAAACATATTATATAATTATAATCGATGGAATACCGGAGTCTTTAATATTGAGACCAATACAATAAAGGAAATGCGTAAGAGCATATCAATTGTTCTGATTGTTAATCCAAAATCACAACGACACACGGGAATTAATTAAAGTTTTCAAAATTCTAGAATGAACTGTAAACACTTTAAATATTAAATAAATTTTCATGTTTTATTTTAATAAATCTACAAATTTTTAAACTTTTTTTTATCATACAAACTATACTTGAGTTTTCTGGTTTATTCTAGACGTAATTGATAATTCTATCATTAAGTATTCGTAAATAATATTTTTGTTCATATATACATATTTATAATAGTTATTATTCATTCTATTTTGATTAAATATTTTCGTCTATTTGATTTTATTTCTGCTCCGTGTGTATAACTACATTTTTTTTGTTGTATAAGATATAGTATGTTTTGCTATTGTTTATAATTTCTCCAGTTTCTGTCCTAATATTTTTTGAACACATTCAAATAGTAATCTTTTTTACGAATTTTATTATTAACCACTTTTGTTTTAATTTTGTGTATTTAAAAAATATATTATGAAAGTTTTTTATTATTTTATTATTTTAGTTTAAGTTTAAGTTTTATTATTGAAATTGAAATTTTGTTATAACTCTTTGTTTCAATTTGGTGTAGTTAAAAAAAATACTTTTATATGATTTTTTTGAAAATAATGAACTGAGGTATTTCGGTTTAAGCCGGTTAACCGGTTTCTTTGTCAAAAAAACACCGAAAACCGGTTAGTTAAAATCTCCGGTTAATTGGAAGCCCTACTCCCACCCTTCCGATCCTAACAACGGGGCGTAGCCTGAGCGATTACCTAACCACTAGTCCGATCCTACCCTTATACTTTTATTCTTACTTTTTTCAAAAAAGACAGGTTGAGCGACTGAGTAACGAGCAGTTCTCATATAAAAAATCAGTTGAGATACCACCATCCATGGTAGAAAATACTTTGCTTTATTAACCTATTTTTGAATGAGCTATAGCAATTAAATGCCAATTCATTTAATATTACAGCTCCTATTCATAAGTTTAAGCCCTTAACGGCACAACTGAGTCTATTTCTAACAATATTGATTACTTGGCTGTGTACTTGTGGGGGACGAATCAATCAGACAAGATGGCAGTTCTGGAATAGAAGCAAAGACATGGGCAGAACGAGCCATACCGTCAGCAGAAACGGGCGACAATACTTTCTCACTGGCCATTAGTGGCTCTATTCTTAAAATAAATCTCTGTAACAATACAAATTAGGAACACGATTCCTTGCTATGTGACTTTCACTTTCGTGTTAGTAAAATAAAACCTATATTTATTGTTTTTATATATTTTATCATATAAGTGGTTTTTTTACTAAATGTTTCATTTTTTTGCATTCTATAATAGGTCTTTTCAGATTATCACCAAATCCGATGAAAATAATTTATAATATTTAACGCAAATAAAGTATTAATCAAATGTAATGGTTCGAGAAAGGCTAAGTATGCAAATATATAACAATTAATTTAAGACATCGACTGAGGGTGCTTGATGGAATTTCAATATCAAATTCTGATTATTGAGATTTTGTACACTTCCATGTATTTTCATATTCAAAATACATGGAAGTGTACAAAATCTCAATAATCCAAATTTGATATAACAATTAGATAAATTTATAACTAAGGCCATGTCGATAGCTCAGTTCCATAAGACGATTAGTGAAAAATTTAATGTTTTGAGTTAAGTTAGCCATTATATTCGAACACCGCTCTTCTACAATTCCACAAAGTACAGCTTGTAAAATGTACAGGTGCTCTCTCAAAAGGGAGATATTTGCATATGGAAATCAGCAAAATTAAATAATTTCTCAGATCCAAATACCGTATTATGGAAATATATTTTTATGAATCGTGGCGTTCTATAAAAAAACAACCTTTAATCATAAAACTATAAACCATTGACCACCTATTTGAATAAAAAAGTAATACAAATAATAAGCCATCACTTTTTACGAGTCAGTTTAGATGAGTCAAAACTTTGATCGGTCATATCTCAAAACTAGTTGTATCACTATGGAACTAGGCCATCGATGTATTATAGTTTGGATATTATGGAATCATTATCACGTCCTGGCATTCAATACTTTGTTAGCTAAACTAGGCAGACGGCAAGAACAAAAATTAGATACAACTGTTTGTTTTGGAGTGACCCTAAGGCCAAATAAGGCCAAATAACTTGAGTCGATTTCGTGATTGACAATTTAATTAGATGATATCAATCAGTCAGTGTTAAACAAATTAATCGTTCCATTTGAGAAACAAGATTTGCGGCCTGATACCCTTGGGATGGAGTTCTACTGCTGATCAAAGCGTTTGCGTACACCCCGGGCGGAAAATACCTACAAAACGGAACCAAACATTCCATAGAAAAGCCAAATGTTTCAATCTGACTGATGTCGGAAAAGGGCCGTAATGGGAAAACTTTAATAAAAAGATATTCTAGTTAATATAGCTAAAACACTGTATTCTTAAAATATACATCGCTTACTTATTTTCATTATACAATGACTTTATAATCACACTGAAAGAGATTTTAGTATATTTTGTTAAATAAAACTTTAAAAAAATGTTTGAGTTTTCTTAGCATAATTTATATTTGATTTTTAATGAGTCAAGTTATAAAAATGATAAAGATAAACGTTGATATGTCATTAAAGCTTCTAGAGCAACGGTCTGCAAACTTTTTGACTCACGGACCATTAAATTCATAATTTTAATACAGCCGACCACTAACGTGACTGTTGTGTTAAATATTATAATGTATTGGAATAAATCTGATCAATGAAGGCATGAAATGCACATAATTCATTAATTATAATTAAATTATTAATTAAACAAAAATTATTACAACGAAACAAAATGGTTTAAATACGATATTTAGATATTTTAGTTTTTAGCATTAAACATTTCTAATGTAATGGATGTTCCGCTTCTTTTCATTCATTGTGGGTATAATATATTTGAATCTTAAATAAAAAAAGTGAAGAAAAAATTAGAAAAGTCAAACTCAGATTATTTCAAAAAAAAAAATACTGTAAAATAAA
>JAGVSL010000255.1:0-51722 GCA_022494535.1 Himalopsyche phryganea
GACGAAACAATGTTTGATATATGCTCTGAATTCTATTCCCATATCTTCAAGTGAATGTGAACGCGGGTTTTCGCAAATGAATCTAATTATTACCCCAATAAGAGCTTTGTTTACCACTAAAACAGTTTCGGCACTCTTGTTCATCAAACTCGTCGGACCACCTTTGACACTTTACGATCCTTTAAAATATGTTGCACGGTGGTTACTCAAATGAAGATATTCGGCCATAGACACTAACACCAAGAAAAGGAATCTTTGGAAATCACGACAAACTTTTATTCAAATATGTATTTATGATATGTATGTGTTTACAATTTTATTTTAAATTTAGTCTTAGTTGTATATTTCAAATATAATGTTTGTATTTGATTGTTTCTTTAACTTTAGATATAACATGTCTAAAATAAAAAATAAATCTAAAAAAAATGTTTTTCTTGTGCGCTTCGTGGCATAGTAAAAGCTGCTTTAAATTTCATTTAAATGATAATAGAATATAGTTTTATTTAGTAAAAAAGCTTGACATAAAGTGGCACCTTTTTTAAAAAAAAAGCCCTGTATATATATCTAAGCCAGGTTCATCGTCGCTTTTTTACTTTGAACATAATCAGAGGCTAATTTTTCCGCTCTCTTACCTCAAGTCTTACAATAAGTTTTTTGACAGAATGATAGTATCATATTCATGCATTTAGATAAAAAAAAACGTAAGTCTACTGATAAATCAATTTATGCGAATGTCCATTTGTTGATTCCATACTTTGAAAAAGAGTGCTACCACTCAATGACGGTGGTGGACAATGTCGCGATATGAATTCACCAAACGAAAATAATTTAACAATCATGTCATTATGTAATTTTCCCATTTAAAATACAATTCAGATTTTCAGTCGCAAGATTGTCCAAATGTAGTTAGCTACTGTACTTTTTTCCACAACAATGGCATCTGCTGGTAAAATTAAGCTATTTTCTACAGTTGTTAGGATTACGAATTGTATAGATTGTTAAGTATATATGTAATCTGATTTACCGGTGTATTATTGAACAATATGTCGGTCAAATAATTATTTAATGACATTTTCGTATGTCTGATAGGGTGTGCATTCGTTGTACGGTAAATGGCATAATGTTTATTTTGCTTAAAATACTTACTTAAAAAATATATATATATTACATAGTTTTGTAGCGGTAAAGCGATGATCAGAACTCTTAAACGTTGTAATGATTAATTTATTTCTTAGGGAAAGGGACTAACAATACTCAATCTCAGAAAATTAATAAAACTCATAATTAAATAATGTCTACATTCAAAGTTCAAACGAATAAAATCGACGGTAATTGGTGGAATCCGCATGATATTAAGATTTTTTCCGTAATAATACGGAGAAGCACCAGAAAATTTTAAGAAAGGTACCATTAATTAAAGATTGAACTAAAAATAATAGTAAATGATTAATTATTGAATTGGGACGTACCAATATTTATTAAGGTAAAAAAAGCAATTTATTTAGTTGTGATATAAAATTTTGTTACTTATTTTTACAAATTTGAATTTGTGAACATAATTATAATGTTGAGACAATTTTTATGTGAACATAGGTACATTAGTTACAAGTCTTGTATACTCACTGATGTGCTGCTAAAATTTTATCAACCTTGGTAAACATCAACCCCCAATTTTCATAAAATTTTTGTTTTCAAATTAAAAAGGAAAATTTTCGAATTAAAAAAAAAATATCATACATTACAAAATTATTTATCACTTTTCATAAATTCATTCCAAATAATGTTTTGATTTTCATTCGAAACTTTAACTTTTATTCTTCTATTATCTGTTGTGTGACGATGACTTCTGAGTCATGGTTTAACGAATGTTGTGGAATCCCATGATGTCAGTGGAAAACCTATCAAATTAATGCTCATTAAGTCTGATATATGTCGAATACACCGACCTGACCGATTCAGGAAGTTCATCGCGATTATCTCTTAAAGTCTTATCGATACATTCTTTGAAATCATTTACATTTATTTTGAAATTAATATTCTCACTTAGAATCCTAATATTAACGACCGCAAGTTTTTACTTTATACATATCGGATCCATTATTGTGATCGTGTAAAAATTCGATCTCGGAATAACGATAATTAAAAAAGTCCGTATTTTAAGAACCAGCTCTCCGAACCAAAATAATTTTAGCAACCTGTTCGATGCGAACCCATAACAGCACATTACTCCTGTACTACCTATTCATTAACTTCAGTAATTAAGTGTGCATTAAGACGTTAATTGGACACTTTGAGTGAGTTACCTTCTCTTCTTCGTTTATCACTGCGCAAGAAAATGACCCCTCATTTGAAGTCATTTGTTTTCTCACTCTATATGCTATTGAAAATTAGTGTTAGAGTGGGAAAATAAATGACTTAATGAAATTAAGTATTATTAGATTATCCATAAGTCATTTGATTTCTAACTTCACCAGCTGACAAAGCAATGTTTGAGTGAGAATGAAAGTGATACGCGATGTGTCGTATGTTTTCTGTATACACCTGCAGTGTGAAGGGTGGTCGAAGGCGTAAATCTAATGGCAAACAACCAGTCACTTTTTGTGATAAATATAACCACAATTGAAATGAAAAATATCTTCCACAAAAAAATAAAAACATATATGAACCCTATTTGTCTGCACTATTGTTTTGTATATTTATCTTAAATACATCTTTCAGTAGGTCCGTGTAGCGAAAAATCGCTACCATCAAATTGTGGGTGCAGTGGGGCGAAATTGGTGTTGTGATCCGTTCTCAAGGAGGCGGTCCTTTGAGTAACCTGATATCGCGGGGGGCGCGTGGATATTCCAGCCTGCCAAATAACATGCCTCAAAGGATACCGTCACTTCCAGTTTTAGTAGTGAAATGATGTGAATTAACTGGCAATACTGGCATCGTATGCGATATCTTTGTTAAGTTATAGAAGATAAATAAGAAATAAAATGACATAGAGATATTTTTCGAGCATATCTTCAGAGAGCCGTGCGAGAGTGCCTCCCGTTTTTCGTCTTATAAAAATCTTCTGAAGCATATTATCGCGGCTGCCATCGTCTCATTATTTCACTTTTTAAATTGTATGGTATTACCAACATTACTTGGCCGCCGCCGAATTTGGAACTAGAATTGTCAGTCCAGAATAAATTTCACCAATTGCCATTTTATGCAAAATAGATACCATGCCTACATTTAATAACCGTCGTTAAAATATCAGTTTTGGAATTTATTGAAATATCAGTTCTGGTTGAGTATGGCAACATTCCTGACGCGACTGGGGTACCTTCACTAGCGGCCAAGTGAAATTGGTACATCTATAGTTTATAGTAAGGCTCCAGGAAGGTAGACATATTTTATAATATTTTAATTTAATAAATGAGTAATTAGAGAACATAATATAAAGTAATTTTAATTATTTTGATCACTTTTTAGATATTTAACTGGTATGCGAGATTTGCAATACTGTCAAACAAGTTTAAATTAAACTCCACCAACTTATAAAGTGGAAGTAATGGAGTCATAATGTAAACAATAGCAAATCATTTAGTCCCACAAGAATTACAGGTTCTTTTAGCAACAACATTTAAAACCAAAAAATATTTAACGGTTAATTCTCATAAAATGAATATAAACGTCGAACAGTGATTTCTCATGACCGACATCACAACTAACTAAAGATTTTAAAGCCTTTTTGAAATATGAACACTCTGTTTCAATACATACCCATCAACCATTACAGTGTTAAATAACAAACTATTGAAATTAAATTATTGGAGAACTAAGTAGTATATCAAAACAAAAAAGATTTCATATGAGAAGTCAAGTAGATACATATTTTGAAAAATGTGAATATCACACTGGAAATTGAATTGATGTTATAGTCAAATAATTAAGTATTTACCTTAGTGGCATTACTATTAGCCTTAATACCAGAGGTGTGGTACGGAAAGGCTTAACTTTATGTGCCATTGTCAATTATTACTTTCGTACTGCTGTTATTTTGAACTGTTTACTAATCGGTATAATTGAAATGAAAAAATATGTTTAAATTATTTATAACGGAAATGCATTTCATTGTTGGGAGCGTGCAGGTTTTAATAATGCCTCTACTCTGTTTTATTATGAAACAAAACGAAGTAAATACTGACAATGAGAGAAAAATAGTATCGCAGATTCAGTTGTAAATTCAATTTAGCCGAACAGATTCGACTGACCGGCCGACACACAAGATTTCGGAAACATCTTGTGTTCTCATTGAATCGGAATAATTTTTGACGTGAAGATTTACAAACAGAGGCGTGCTGGCAAAGTTAAGAAGTCGTTGAGGGTCAACTGCTTAGAATCTGGACACCGAATCTTTATTTCGTGGCATCAGGGCTCACCGTTGTAAAGTTTTGGGTGACGGAAAATACTGTTATACTGCACCAAATAATAAGTATATTTTATTGTATAATTAGGATATTCTATGAGTAAAATAAAACTGACATTTAAGAAAATACGTAGTGCATGATAAGTTTATTTCACGATAAATAGTATTTTTTGTGGCCATTTTAAAGTACCAAATTATAAAATTTCTTAATATATTTTATGACAGGTTTGTCGTCAAATATTTATAATGAATTTGGCTAAATGATTCATAGTAATATTTTTATTTACCTATCATAATAGTATCGTCGCTGTTCTGAAAGAAAACACCAAATTGAAAAAATGACATATTGATTTAGTTATACCAAAATGTTCTTTATTTCAAACCCTACCGTATGAAAAAACACACTTACTTTTTTAAATTATACTTTTACTTAAAAACAACTTTGTGGAAACAAACAAAATGAAAAAGGTAAAGCATTTCAAACATTTGACAAACTTCAAAGTCCAATTACTCAAAACTAGTATTTTTCAATTTGTGTCTTCTTCCAGAACAACGAAGAAATGTAGTATTTGTAGTGCCTACTTATTCCACATTTAAAAAATAAATAATATCATTACGGGTTTCATTCAGCGTGTAAGCATTTTCAACTCATTCGGCTTAGGTGCGCTGGAAATGCTCGCTCTCTTAACGAAAGTTGGGATTGATGAACATGTGAAATAAATATTAAAAATTGTGTTTTATTTAAAAAAAATACATAATGTGTTTCCACTACAATTGAACATGCACAAACAATTTACTTGAAATACCATGGAAGTGTAAAAATACTGCTAGTTTATTTTGGATAAAGCACCGTATTCAATTAAACGTGCACGTTTGATAGAACACGTTCTCCCTAGTTATGGCTGTTAAAAGTATTACCGATTATTAAATACAAATCCCTTGGCTTCAAATTTCTTACAACACGGTACGCCACTGCATGCGACGGTATATTTATAATATTAATTCATGCATGCTTAAATTCATAACAATACCCTCTTCATCCCAATGGTATTTTGATACAATCTTTATTATGTAATTGGTGATCCCGAAAATGGGTGTAATAGGAGTGGGGATATGGCACCCCTTCTAGCGAATATATATCGTGGATTCGCCAATCACTTTCACTGTATTCCTGTTTTAGGGGTTGGCATATTATCCACAAACATATTCATGTATAGATTAAAGAAAAGTTCTGAGTTGCAAACGACAAATATAAGTTCCGTGTTTGGTGAAGTTTGTCTTTAATCAGTGACTTTAAGTGATTTTTCGGAATTATTTCATTATAAATGTGTAGTCAGTGATCATGAACGAAAGGATAAAAGAAGAGGTGTGTTTTGTACAAAATAACTTATAACTAGTCGCTAGTTCTCAAATACACAATCAGTATCATATCTTAAAATGTTGTATTAAAATTCGCATTATTTATTCATTTCTTATAGCACAGCAAAGAAATTGCCAAGTCAATTTTCTGTGTAGACAAGAATACACCATACTCGACGGTATTTTGGTCAATTGATGTAACCCTAAAAAATACGAAATTAAGTTAATAATTGAATCTCATTTTAAAGACGACAGAGCAAGTCTCGGCCAAATGATGTAAATTAGAAAAATAAACTGATCACTTTTTGGAAGGGAAACATCATTCTACATTGGTTTTAAGTTTAAAAATTCTGACTAGGCCACTTGATGTCAACCACTATTATATCGACACTCCCTACGTATAATCCCGTATCTACAAACAGGATAATGTACAGGAGTATATTTCAAAGATTCATAACGCAACTCACCATATAATGTTTTCGATAAAAACAGTTCTTACTCTCTCCTGAACAATTTCAATTTTGAGGGTTACATCAATTGACCAAAACACCGTCGATATTTTTACTACTCGTAAAAAAATGAATTCATTATCATTGAAAAACAAATATAAAAAAGTTAGAACACGTATTAGAATGAAAAATAGATTTTACAAACAATTAAACTCAATTATAGTGGTGTTGATTGAGTTCGGTACATTCGTATATCAGCGTCGTCAACTATTTTTTATTCACCTGATCTAATTTTCAAACAATACTTACTGTATTTTCAAATCACGGTATATTTGGGTTTAATAAATACCCTACCGAATTCTCAAAATTATAATTGGGATTAGTTTCATTCTTTTCAACAATTTATAAAATTTAAAAATGCAAATGAAATTGCTACAATGATATAAGACTACACTCATAAGAGAACAGATAAATTGTAGCGCATGCAAGTTTTCCTGCTTTAACATTTTGCGAAAAATTTAGATCAACCATTAAAAATATACTGTAATAACATTACTTTGTGACTTGTGATATATGAAATTCCGAAAATGCTGATTAAATGTTTTATTGCTTCAACACATTTCCATAATATTTTGCATGTTAATGAAAAAAACTGCTAAAACTCTTGATTGAGTATTATTTCCATATTCATTCGAAACAGAAAAAACCTACAGTTTTTTAAAAAATTCAAAGATCATCAATAAAACCACTTGTAATATCTTTTTAAAGTCTCTGGTTCGTTCCTCTAGTAGGTATTTGTATTTTTGAATATCTATCGTTACATATTGTTATTTGTCAAGTGAGAAATCGGTAATGATTATGCTGCTGTTTCGGAGACATTATAATTTTCATGATTAAATCCGAAGAAAATTTAAGAAATCAAAAAGTCAAACCACACCGTCCTGTTGGCGACTAGGGCGAACAACAATATAATGTCATTTAATAAATTTGCGATGCCATACGGAGGTCACATAAATTTCATTATTTTCCTGCACATTTTAGGCACAACGACTAAGTTTACGATTGGGTGATTCCTCCTTTATTTGTTTAAAGCAAGTTTTATTCGCAGCGGAAGGTAGCAGTTACAGTGTTGAGTACCCTAAAAAAATAGATTCAATTAATTCATTGTACCGTGAATAATTATTTTCATGCGTCGACAATGATCAACTTTATTTCCTAAGATAAACAATAATATGTTTGATAACACATACTCAGCGAGATTTGGTTATTGAATTCTCATTGATCTGTCGTACTTTGTTATTGTATCTATCATAAGAATGGATGATTTTTTCTAGATAAACGTGAATGGCGTATGCAATTTCAGCATAGATCACATACTAAATCGTGCCGGACAAAAGACCTGCTCATCTTTTCAAAAAAAAGAGTGTTCATCGCCAGATAATGGGATTAGTGGCCAATCCTCAGATTTCCACGATTATCCAATGGCTTTTCATGATGAACCGTATCGTCAATACACATTTCAATGGTTGAATTGTTCGCGATATCATCCACCCAAACTTCCAAGTAAGATTTTTCAACACAATAATTAAACTTAAAATAAATGTACAGGCGTGCCTCAGACACTAGGGAATTAAGGGTTTCTGGTACTAGTTTAAAAGGCTTTTATAACCCAATGTAGCGTTAAAAAATTCATTGTACTGTAGTTTTCACGTGTTTCTACAAATTTTATGTTAATGTGTGATTTTACAACTTTTCGTCATTGACGATATGCAAATTTATGCATGTTATTTTATCAGCTTGAACCTTTGGAATGGATCTCTTAATCATAGTACCCGGGGAGGCAGATTAAAACTACATTGTGGTTAAGCCACTCTGCATGTATTATATTCCTGATGACATTTCCAGAGGCCACATTCTTGTAATCGATGTCATTTTACTGTTATATCAGCTGGCGGCGTCCGTGGCGCAGTTGGTTTCGTCGCTGGCTACGGTTACGGATGTCTCGGGTTCAATTCCCGGTGCGGATAGTTTTCATAGATTGATCTTTCAATCGATTTATGGATTTCTGTTCGTAGTCTGAGTCCTCCCTCCCACCAATCCCATCCTCACAGGGCGTAACGAGAGCGATTAGCTAACTACTAGTCCTGTCATAGCCCTATCCTTCTATCCCAACTCTAAAAAATTCTGTCAAGATACCTCCATTAGGAGACCATATGCTCCACATTGGGAGCGGATATGGAAAAAAAATCAGTAATTACAACATAATTTACCGTATTATTTTTAGGAGGTAACAAGAAAGAAGGTGCAAAGCGTCAACCCGGAAGACATCCAAGAATCCCCTTCACTCCATTCCAAATGGAGACATTAGAAAAAAGTTACAAATGCTCACCGTATCTCTGTCCAGAAGAAGTAATCAGACTATCAAAAATGCTTGAGCTCTCGGAGACAAGGGTAATTATATTTAAATAACTTGATAAATATAATAAATAACTTGTGTCACGCACGGTTCCGATGCTTTTTCATAATGTTCCTGAAGTGGTTTTTTATAAAAATGTACCTACTTATTATTATTACATGATATCACAACACGATTAGAGGTCTGCACGGGCCCTGGCTTGGCCCACGGGCCGGTTTCGGACGGGTAGAGAAAATTCAGATTTAGACTCGGGCCGGACCCGGGTAAGGATCTTATTTTCCAGAAAAATATTTCGGACTATGTTCGAGTCATGAGTCAACCACAAGGCAATTCTATTCATAACTTAAATATCGCTGGAAATATGGAAAAAATAATTTATATTGTTTGATAAGTATATATGAATTTCCGCATTGAAAAAATTGGTCTTTTCCGGGCTGAGGAAAATAAATTTAGGCTTCGGGTCAGGCTCGAGTAACAAGTTTGAGATTGAGGTTTGGGCTCGGGCCGGGCCGGGCTTGAAGATTTCGGGTTCGGACCGGGTCATTTTATAAAATTTCGGCCATTACAGACTTCTACAACACTTGATTTGATTATTATTCAGGAAGCTACTACTTAACTACTTATTTATTCTATAATCGCATTTTATATTATGTCAAAAACTATGAATATGATATCTTTTCTGTTTATAATTTCTTTATATGATTATAGCGTTATTATATATATATAAAGGAATGATAATAACAGTTTACCTATATAATTATTAGGTATTACCTAGTTCTATAATGGATGCCAAATAGCTGTCAAAAATATTTGATATTCCTTGTAGAAGTCAATCTATTAGTAGTTTTAGTATATTCTTTTATTTTTCCATATAAATTCTCAGTAAACCAATATTATTTTAATAGTGATTAATTATAACCAAAAGAATTTACAGGATATCAAGCCCACACTCGATTAAAATAAATATAAAAAAAACCTGGTAGGTAATGAAAACAAATGTGAACGTTTTTTTTTTCAGATTAAGATATGGTTCCAGAATAGACGAGCAAGAGAAAAACGAGAAAAAGATATTGATGGTAACTGCTGTAATGAATGACAAAAATACGTGTAAATATCTAATTTTCATACTAAAGTATATTTTATAATACGTCCATTTGTCGATCCATACTTGTGTTTTCCGATATATCTGCGTAATTGAATAAAAATATTATACAAATACTAATACCATGGCTTTTATTTAAAATATAGATGTAAATCTATAAATGATATAAACTGAATTTCTAAATTTAAAGTGTTAAACTTTAACAATCTTTTGTTTATGAGAAAGAATAAAATTTCAAAGACAGAACAGAATAAATGATAATATTAAATAAATACTTTAATTAGGTCAGAACCAAAAGGAAATAAATATATTCAATACATATTATTTCTAACAAATCGACACTGTGATTCAACATAGGATATGAGTTATTTTTTTAAAATTCACTTAACTACACACATCATCATTTTGTATATTATAATTTATGTTTTTCTGTTATTAAAAATAAACAAGGATCAATTGAGAAAACACTTCATATTGTGCCGATTATTTCTCATTTAAAAAATATAATTTCAATTACTATTTTTGCCTATATTATATTTACTCTGATTCAAAAAATACCTAGTGTATTTTAAAACCTAATTAGAAGTTAGGTTGGGTTAATAAAATTATTAGAAACATTTATTCCAATTTGAATCCAGTTCGTTCAATAATGCATTAAATTATTTTCCTTTTCATGGGTGCTCAACTGGCTGATCGGCATTGATTCAAAACACGATGAATTTCAACATAAACATTCAGCTTATGTTCGTTATCAATGGTAACCTAATATATGGACTTTCAATAGAGCATTTCGAAATATTGTTTTTATAACGAGGGCTGGTTGTCAGTCAGTCAATCAATTTTTATTTCTGATAGACAAAAGATAAAAAGAAATAATTTAGAAAGGACCAGTGGTTAATTTATCACACTACGGACTTCATTCCGGCAGTGGCAGATTAAGCACTTGGGAGGCCCCAGACGCAATATAATTTGGAGTCCCTATTTTTCAAATTACTGAAAAAAATCAATCTCAAATTATTTAAGATTTTCATATTCTATAAATACTTAAATAAAATTCTTCTTCATTTTTTATCTCATCACAAATATCTCATTATTTATGTCTAAGGCATTCCATTAAAAGTATGCATTGCGTTTATTATTTATTCAACAAAAAATATTGCGATATAATAAGAATTATTCTAAATTAAAGACAATTATGTTAGCTATATGATATATTATAAGTTATTTTTGAGGCCACTAATATTCGAATGCCCCAAGAGCGCGCTTCATGTTGTTATAAAGTAATCAGCCACTGCATTCCGGAGTAAATAATTATTATGGTGTTTAGGAAAAAAAATGAGCTAAACATAATATGTACATGCAAATCAGCCGCTACAAAGCTAAGTATATGGGGCTTTGGTACATGCCATTGAATAAAAATCCATAAGCCGATTGAAAAATCTCACAAAAAATATTTTGAATTGATAATAAGTTTAATATATTTATGATTAAATTTTAAAACTTGAAAATAATTAAAACTTTTCATAATGTAAAGAATTTTAATATTCATCCAACGGATATGATTATAAATATTAAAGCATCAGACATTTTTGGATTTCCGAAAACCATAGACAAAAATAGTTGATTTTCGTCTCACTAGCCATAAGTGTTTGAAGTATTTATACCATAGATTCCTACACGTTGTCGACCGAATTGTCACAACAGTTCGGTTTGTTTTTCTTTTTGCAAGGTAATCAAATCCGTATAAATGTGTTCTTTCAAGAGGTGAGATGTCTGATGACAGCCCAAAAGAACGTCAAGATAATGAAATTGAAGCTCTAAAGGTCTGCCAGTTTATTCAAGTAGTGTAATATTATTTTTATGTCATGATTTCTTCCTTCAATGTAAGACTCATTACATGTTCGTTGCAGGCAATATTTGGCAAAGATTTGGAAGACTTACGAAAGTCTACATCTTCGGAAGTATGGGAGCCCTTATGCATTCTATTAAAACTGTTCCCGCAGCAGGGGTCGTCGGGCAACCAAGAAATACATTGCATGATTAATTTACAAATTGAATGTCCTCAAAATTATCCCGAAGTGTAAGTAAATACTGTATTCTATCATTATAATAGTAAGACATTCATAATAACAAAGAGTTTTCGTAATAGTCTTTCCAGTAAAATGATTTAGCTATGTTTATTTGACTAAAACTGGTGTAAAAACAACAGATTACAGATTTGGACGGTCTTAGTAAATATTTTGATAGATAATCATTTGAATCGAAAAATATCACCAGATAACAATTTATGAATCATTATAAAAACATTATAAAAGGAAAATCTTTTATGGTAAATCAGTTAAATTAGACTTTTCTGGATGCTAAATGGCAAGACGTAATTTTTAAGCTTTGTAATCTATGTAACATCACAAATATATTTTATTCTTTTTCATATGTTAGTCTCAGCTTACAGATGGAGTGGCGCTCTGTGGCTAAAAGGGTTAAGAACTGATTGGAGTGTAAGAATTGGGAAAAGTTTTTGTAGCGATGGTAAAGAAAAAGTTACATAAAAAGTTAGTTAGTTAATCACTATCTCTACGCTCCACTTAAATATTGGGCTGGTCGTAGGGAAAAGTATGAAACCATCACAAACATCCATGCCTTTCAATGCAAACCTTTAATTTGTTTGACAAATGAATGTCTCAAAATCGCCACATGGAGATTTCCATCCTTCGATGAAACCCTTAAATAAAGTAAAGAAAAAAACAAAAATCGTAGACCAGTGTTTTCCAAATGGTATGCTGTGAAGTCATTGGATATAGGATCTTGAATCGAAGATTGTTTTTCCATTGGGAACATATTATTTTTCGTTCTAATCTAAAAATATTTAAGGGGTTTGAATGTTGTACAGGACTCTGTGACGCTACCCTATATTGTCACCACTAGACTATGGCAACGGGCAAATTATCAACTGAGTATTTTATAGTCTCAAAATTTATCAAATGCTAATTGCCAACTCTGAAGATATGTATTGATATTCTTACAGTGAACCTGCACTAACTGTCATGAACTCAAAAGGATTGTCTGATTCGCAATTAAATACACTGCTTGGTGAACTGCGCCATTTAACATCTGGACTGCGGGGCGAAGTAATGATTTTTGAAATAGCTCAACATGTACAGGTAAACATTATTGAGCCATTAAAGCCTTGTTAAATATTATCAAACTGTTAAGTTTACAGATATCACTAATAATTAGACACTTGTTCTTATCTGATAATACAATATAAGTGCAGGGGAGTGCATTAAAGCAATACATCGCAAGTTCCCAACCTTTTTCCAGTTGCGAATTCCTTTTAAGATACCTAAGTAACCTGCGACCTCTTGCTACATTTTCACGAGTAAAAAAAACACATTACGAAAAGAATATTCAGAACTCAGCAGCTCTTTTATTTACATCTAGAAAAACAGCTTCAAAATTCAGGGGAATGTTATTGGGAAAATCGTTATTACCCTGTAAAGAAATGTGTTAATAAATAAAAAAACTCAATAGGCAAGCATGATGATATTTGGATATGACCAATAAGCAAATGTCGCTCTATCTGAGACATGGAACAAATTATGTCCGGAGAATTTATTCTGAATGCTTACTACACAGTAAAGGCATGAGAAGAATGGGTTTCGTTCCTATATAGCTTCCCATTGAAATACCTTTATAATTATTTTTAATCAGATTAAAGCTGTTCAGTAATCCTGTCTTTTGAATTATAATTTAGTTTATTCTCCTAGTCTATTCCTCTACAGAGTTTTGAACATGGCAATGATTCGATGAATTACTTTCTGATACATTTTTTAAAATTAATAAGAAAAACAAATCGTATAAGAAAGTAACATGATTCCATAATTTTCTCTAAAATTTAAAAATATTTGTGTTCTCTCATTCTCGCCATACTGTCAATTTTATTTGAATTTCTATTTTTGAATGATTTAATTTTCAGACATTTTTGCATGGCTACAATAAACCTGGTTTCAAATCTTTCTATGAAGAGATGCTGAGTCGTCAGAAGCAAAATGAACAAATAAAACTCCGAGACAAGCAAGTGCAGGAAGATAAAGAGGTAAAAATATCCAACGTGAAAATAAAATGTCTGTTATGACCGGACATAAATAGAAATTACTTAATTATTGACATTCGAGTGTTAAATAAGCTTATAGCTGATTGTTACAATGTATGTTAGTATTCAGATATATTGATTAGCAACAGCTTTTGAATATTGTTTTTTTTTTAATGTTTTCAGAGACAAGAAATCCAAGATGAAATATTGCGGAGACAGGAAATTTTAAGAGCCGAAAAGAAATTGGTAAAGGAACCCCGTCACAGTCTTTGCCAGGAACTTGTCAATGAAAATTCTAACAACGCTCCCCTATACGTAATAAATCCTATTATTGAAAGGACAAGAACGTATTCCGCCAGGTATTGTATAAAAACTATTTCAAGTACTGTTAAATGTAATAGCTACCAAATTTTAAACATGACGATAAATGAGAAAGCATGTGGTATTAAAAACTAATATTTCACTTATCAATCAACCTGTCACACATTTGTTAGTCTCAAATAACTTCATAATCGATGATGCAATAATTAAATCACACAATCGCTGTTCATTTATTTTAAGCTTATAACATTTTTCTCTCTATTGAATTGATAAGTGCTGCTCAAAAAGGAATTACTACTGTTTTATATTAGAATTTTTTACATAATAATAGTAAACCATGTAATGTAAACTTTTAATTTATGTGATACTCAAAGACTAGAAATGTTTTCATCAACAAAACTTAATATTCTGCAAGTTGCAGTAAAACATACACTGGACAGAATTATATCATGTATCATAAGTATGAATTTCAAAAATATTTTTTAAATAATAGCCGATTTTATTATATTTGCTTCATTATGTTATTTCAGAAGGAGATGTCAGTCAACATCAGAAAGTTCAGACGGAAGCATCTGCGAACATCGTGGAACAAAAGTGCTAAAATTTTCTTTTAGGGGAGATAGACAAATTTACAGAGGCAGATGTTTAGGTAAATGATAGATAGGCATCACAAATAACAATCCACTCTATTATTTTACAAGCCAAAGGGTGAATGTTCTTGGGATCCTCTCCTTGTGGTCAAGGGTTCAAATACATGCACTGCAAATATGAGCACTTGCATATAAATTTTTTCAATGGTTTTATGGATTTGCATCCAATAGTATAGAAGACTTATGATTTCATTCCTGCAAACCAATTCCTTATTTGATCCTGAAAATAGAGCACATGTAGAGCGATTAGCTAACTTTTACACACTTGCATCTTTACCCTCTCTGAAGAAAAAAGTTGAGTGATTGATTTAGAGCCTCTTCTTCTTAAAAATATTATTGTTGAGGTGCTTATTAACAGTCCATATGCTTTACATTGGAGTGGAAATGGTTTTACGAAATTCCTGCTTAACACAACAGTTATTCATTAAAATAAATAGTTGATTTACAGCAGCGGTCACCAACCTTTCGGACCTCATGAACCACTAAACTTACAATTTTGAATCCCGCTGACCATTATTATTATTTTTTAAATTGGTATTGACATTTCTAAAATGACAGTCATAAAAATTACATTTTTAATTATGTAATGGTAATAAAGCTTTGTTAATGAAAACAAAATAAAAAGTGACATATTTGTTGTTGCATACTTGAAATGGATTCTTGGCTCCAATTGTTATACTGCAACAATTCCACAGACCACCGATTGGCGATCACTGATCATTAAATCACACGTAAAAATGCATAATGCAGTTTTGGGTATACACTATATTCAAAGATAAATTTCTTTATTAGTGCTTTTAAGTGTATATTAATAAAAATTGCTTTTCTTATGTTACTAGGTCACTCGGAACGCGGTTGCGTTGTCTACTCGGGACTAGACATAACATCGGGAGAACTACTAGCAATGAGCGAATGGCCCATAAAATTTCATTCAGGACCCGTTCCGTGTTCATCCTCCAAGAAAGAATATTCCCCTACGCACATAGCATCTGTCCAGCCGTTTGACCTGATGGCTTGCACAAAGCACATTGCCAGCATTGAACAAGAGATGAGCTTCCTCATGAAACTCCATCATCCGAATTTGGTTCACTATGTAAATATCAAATACATCAATGATGAAGACACTTTCATCGTGTACCTACTGCAGGAGTTTATATTAGGTTAGAAATCTTTCTTTGATATGAATTATGCATCCATCTTTTCACAATTATACCGTGGGAAGGACTATATCGACACTGCCAACGAGCAACACTTAACTGACTTGTTGTCATTTTGAAGGAGAGTGGAAAAAAAATTAATTATTATTTAATTCGCCAAGATTTAAAAAAATAATTCAGCAGTGTCAGTGTTAAACAAACTTATGGAGGTTATTAAGATGAATCGGGCTACATATAATTAATCTAGTACGCAAAAGTTTTAACCAGTGCTGCAGAGTCGGAGTCATGGAGTCATGCTGTTTTGGCCAGAGTCGGAGTTGTAAAAAACGATTGACTACGACTACTTTTACATTCAAGTGCACTTTTGCATTTCTGCGTGCATTAATGTACTTGTTTCATTTTTATTTATGCCTATAAGATCTTTTTGTCCTGCAATATATATAGATATTATATGTATAATATCAAAAATTTGACTATTTACCAGATTGGTTGGTTGGTGTTTAAGATCAATTATACATAAATAGGAAAGGTAGGAAAAATCTTTAGGCTTTTTAGTCATAATCTGAGTCAGAGCCAAAGTCACAATCGAAGTCGGAGTCAACACTGTTTACACTCTTATCTTTTTGAGTACCAACACACCACAATAAGCTGTTTAAACAGTTGAGACATTAGCAGGTGCCGTTTTTTTTTTCATTTTCAATCTTTTCATATTTCCAAAAGTCTTTAGAGAGTTAGTCTGAAGATACTTCTCAAAGAGGCGAAACACGTGTCGCACCCTGTGACACATCCAGTGGAATAATATGGTTATCAATTAAATTTTTTTAGTAGAAAGCTCTGCATACACAATGGTGAAAGAGAGTGGTAAAAGAAATTGTCGTATTTTACAAATTACTTTTAAGGAGTTAACTGTCAATTCTTGGTGGAAAGACATTATATTTAAAAAAAATAAAACACAATTTGTTTGTACTACTTCCACATATTTATAATGATCAGTTGATAATGCTCGTGATGAGCGAAACCGGTCCTGATCATTATAAATATGTGGAAGTAGTACAAACAAATTGTGTTTTATTTAAAAAAAAAAAAAAGTATTTTACAAATACAAGATAAAATAATTATTGCTGCAACAAAAAATCAATTTGTGTCACTCAGCTTGGGGGCTAAATTCTATGCAAAGTTAATTAACATTGCTTTATTTTGCAATTCGTAGGTGGCAATATGTCATGCCTATATTTGAATGATCGCATCAGCATTGAAGTCGACACACTGAGACATTTTGCATCCGGCTTGCTGGAAGCCGTAGACTTTCTTCACCGTAACAATGTCGTGCACAAGGATCTTCGAGAGACCAGTGTGTTTGTAGACAGAACGGGAACCGTGCGACTCGCCGACTATAGTTTGGATAAACGATTGATGGAATTGAGTCAAGGCGGTAATCAGGGAGGAAGGTATGAATGAATTCATTTTTGTATCTATATTATTGCTGATTTGACCTTAAATGGTATCCGATTTGTTGATTAATTAAGTAATAGACTAGCTGCCCGGTACTGACCCCTACAGGACATCACCTCTTACAGCTGTTTGTATGTTATTGCTAATCATAGTCAATCTGGGAACTGTTGTCTTTCAAACTGGACTGTCAGATGACTGGAGGATGATTCACATAAGGAAAACTCCAAAGGTAGATATACCGTTGCAAAACATGCGTGATGGCTACAAATATATTTACAACACAAAATAGCTCTTAAGATTAAGATTAAGATCTTTATGATAATCTAATAAAATATTGTGCTCCAATTAAGGTATTCGAAAAAGCAAGACATTTTACGAATTGGAGGAGTATTAGTTTCATTACTACGAGGCGCTGTTGCCACGGAAGCTGAGCCGAAAATACCAACTGGACTTTCTCAGGATTTGAAAGATTTTCTTAACCGGTAAGAGGTTAATAATTGAATTATTGTCATACTCTGCTATAAATTAAACGGTAATTGAGATACCTCTGCCAGAATACTTTAACATTGTATTGATGTATTCATTCATTGGCTCAATTTCATTTTGTTTGATGTTTAGCTGCCTCGATACGAATGAAAGAACAAGGTGGTCAACAGATCAACTTTTAAATCACCAGTTTATCAAAACACCGATGGATAAGTTCTCTCCGCAAAGAAGTGTCGATCAAAATGCCCAGAGTGGTTCTGATGTAAGTTCAATTTAAAAATTTTGTAATATAGTTTAAGACGTCGACTGAGGGTGCTTGATGGAATTTGAATATACAATTTGAATTATTGAGATTTTGTACACTTCTATGTATTTTGTCACTAATGACCTGGGTTTCGCCTTTCGGCATCTTCAGGCATTCTAGCGCACAAATCAACTCTAACTGACACTATTATAATAACTGACTATAATTTAAGCCTCTTCAAAGTTGTAATTCTTTTTCAAAATTCTGATGAAATACTATGTTTCACTTAGAAAAGACTTAACTGATTCGTAGTAAATATAACGACATAAATTTTCTTGTATATTTCTGCAAACTAGACCTTAAAATGAAATTATATTTTACACCTATGTCAGTTATACAGGGGTAGATTGAAAAGTTTTCAATGATACAATGATTCAACAAAGAGTTGAAATTTTGTTTGGTACGTCAGTAAATGTGTTGGGTTGGGAATCAATTTTTAGTTCAATTGATGCAATTTTGCCATTGTTACAGTTGATTAATGGCCAAAATTTTAACAATGGTTGCTTGGGAAACGATATACTTGCCAGTACTTATGTCAAATTATGAACTGTCACATCATGTCATGGAAATTTTCTGAAACATTTTAAACTGCCTTTGTAAATGGAAAGATTTATTTTTCTAGGACGGACACGGCAATTCTCCCGAAGCTATGGACATCCAACTTTTTATACCGACCGGCGCTAACAGTCAGTCTAGGATAAAAAATGAATTCGAAATATTAAAATGGCTCGGGAAAGGAGCGTTTGGTGACGTGTTAAAAGTGAAAAATAAACTGGACGGTGGCAGTTATGCCATCAAGCGAATCGAGCTGAATCCAAAGAATAAACAGCTAAATAAAAAGATTACGCGAGAAGTGAAACTATTGTCTCGCCTAAATCATGAAAACGTCGTCAGGTATTATAACAGCTGGATAGAGAGCGCTACTATCGAACAGAAAGATGACCATGATAATTCCAATTCGGCTTCAACTTACACCCAGAGCCATGAGAAACCGAATGTAGCAATTAATCAGAGGGTACGTTTGCCCATCGATAAGAACGAGGTGAGAGTTATTCTCTAATTTTCATACCCTCTAGCACTTTCTTTAAACGTATCTTCTCTATATTCATAAACAAAGCATATGTTCACCAAACAGAGCTTTCTTCCACCCAGATCCTGTTGACATTGTGCTTAACTAATGTAAATATCATTTAAGCTGAAAATATCTTAAGGAAATGAAAAGGCAGGGCGGTCCAGGTTCTTCCAAATTATTAACAGTACTAAGCCAGTATCATAGGCACTATTTAATTTTGTACATTGTGAAAAGCCTTATATTCTTTTGGATTATTGAGATTTTGTACACTTCCATGTATTTTGTCACTAACGACCCGGGTTTCGCCTTTCGGCATCTTCAGGCATTCGAGCACACGAATGGACTCGAACTGACTTAAATTAAACCTTATATTCTTGATGAAAGCATCTGTTGTTAAAGTTATATTGTATCTATCAGCTTTTGTAGGATGCCTTTAAGTTTTTCTCACATGAAAAAATCATTACAGCAAATTGCCGATTCACCAATTTTTAATAACGTCTCTCAGTATTAATCGAAATTACACGTGCCTTGGATATAAAATATACCTATAGCATCCAAAGAATGCGTATATTGAGTTGATGTCACTTGATTAAGTACAACTGTGTGTTAATCCTTAAGTCATTTGTATTGTAAAATATAATACATAATTATTATTTCTATGATTTTTTACTGTATAAAATAGCCATCCACGAGCTGATAATTACTTCTTAATTTTTTTTCACAGGATATCGAAAAGTTTGCACCGCCAGCTCATTTGGTGGAGTGGTCAGTTTCCTATTCATCTCGGTCCAAACAGCAAATCCAAGCCCCCGAAGATGAATCCTCATCAGGAGTAGACAGCTCAGAAAGCGAAGACGACATTTGGTCAAAATTTTTGTGAGTCGTACCATAAAATAATTAATTTGTCGCATTCGTCACAATTTAAAACTGCATTAAGTTTAATTAACACTAACACTATAGAAATTATAGGGTTAAGAATGTCCATATTATGTAATGCAATTATTTTAGAAGTTTAGAAGTATTTATCTTTATGACTTAATTAAATAAATGGTAAAAATTTCTAAATAAGAAAATGTGTCACTAGTTTATAATGGAATTATACGACCGAGGTAGTATGCACTTAGGCTGAATGTCCGTTATAAAATAAAGTATGTTTTCTTAATCCGTTTTTTTTATTTATTGAAAAAATGAAGATACAGTACATTTATAGAAAAGGTCAGTGAAGTATTCATAAATGGATTAAAAATGTTACATGTCATTGAACAAATGCGTGAGTGGGATGTGGCTTAGCATAATACTTCCAATATCTGCCGGCACGCTTTACAAATTGTCACAGTTGTGTGGCCACCTACTTATCATTAAACATTTTTTATAAGCTGTGGCTCTTGGATAACAGGATGCTTAAACAATTTTAAAATTAGTCTGTTAAGTCTAAAGTAAATTGTATCTATATATATTATATTGAGACAACTGTATTGTTAAAAATGTTGATGCAAGAGGAGGTTAATGAGCAAATAAACAGACTGCAGTTCTTTTTTATTTCAATGTCCATGAATCAAATTAGTGATATTTTTTTAATCGTATTATGCAGATTGTAAAAAGGAAATTGTTGATATTTCAGACCGGAAATTAAAAATTTATCCAGCAGTGACTCGATTGAGTTTAAAGGAGACGATTCAACGGACGAGCAAGGAGGAGGCAATAGTGTATCATCTTCCCAAGGGATAAGCAATAATGGACAGCATAAATTCGAAAGCAAATCTAACGGACACGATGTCGCTCAAATCCAATATCTTTATATCCAGATGGAGTTCTGTGAAAAAAGTACACTGAGGTACAGTAAATATTTCCGTCACTTCTTTCATAATTTATTAAACTTTATTGAATAGCTTTGTTGCACAGGTCCTGTAGGTCAGGAGCCAGGTATAACACATGTCACAATTAAAATAAAAAGTCTTCTCAAGGCTCAAATGATAATCGTTTTTTGTAAAGTCTTTTAACACATTTTGTAGGTTCGAGCAAAGTAGATAAACACAGTAAAACATGAATTGCAGAATATGAGTAAAGTTGACAAAGGGTTAAACTGTAGCGGTTAACCCTCGTAGCGATCGAAGATGTAGATATCTGACAATGTATCAGATGATCGGAGGATGTTGAATCCGTAGAGCCGTATTAGGTGAGAGCTGATCAAACAGTAGAGGCAGTGCTCCGTCAGAAGATAGTTTCACTAGGCTGGTATCCGTGGGACTTTATTAATCGGGAACCGATCTAACTGAAGATGCAGTGCTCCAGAAGAGATGGTTTCGATTGCTTGGTTTCTGTAGGATTTCACTAATCGGGTACCGATCTACCTGAGGATGCAGTGTCCAGCAGAGATGGTTTTGATAAGAATGAATCTAGAGGAACTCTAGTAGTCAGTAGCTTAGCTACGCTAGCAGAGTGACGTTTGTTTGAAGAGATAGGGTATATATACAATTTCAAGAACGCAGTACATGCGCCTTTTAATATAGAACAGCGGCGCCATCTATTATTTACAGCGAAAAAGTGGTATTATATTTAGTCATCACACACATCCATACTTTCGAATACAAAATTCATTGAAAAATCTATTTAGAAAGTGTCCATACTGGAATTTGAGTTCATGGACATTGCAACCGAAGAGCATGAGGTTGTCCAATCGGCTACAGGTTCAGTGATTTGCAATTAGAAATGTATATCTATCACTGGAAGAATTTTGCTCTTTGCAATCAATTTTTTTATGAGACATATTTATTAACAGAAACGCCATTGACAACGGACTCAACCTAGATTCAGAGAGAATGTGGCGTCTGTTCCGTGAGATTGTTGAGGGTCTCTCTCATATTCATCAGCAAGGCATGATTCACAGGGATTTGAAGCCTGTGAATATTTTCCTCGATTCTAACGATCACGTAAAAATCGGTGACTTTGGACTGGCTACTAACATTTTACCGAGAGCTACACAATCTGTCATGGATATAAGAAGCCCTCAAGGTAAATATCAACTACACAATATTTTTATATCCAAACTATGCTTATAGTAAACAGATTTGACCGTCAAATCTCTGCTTATCCAGGATGATTGGAAAGAGGAAAGTCTCAAAGATCAATTTTATGGTTAATCTAAAGATATATTGAAATAAAGAATAAAAATATCAGGAATAAAAACGTTTTTTTTTGACATTTCTGCTCTCTATTCGAAGCTAATGGTACACTATACGCAGTGGCGGCCGGTGACAGGAATATTAGGGAGTGCAAAAAAAGATTCACATATTTATGCAAGAAATCCATCCTCCACATATTGGATTTTGAAAGTACTATCAGACATATACGAAAATATAAGTCTGATATTGGCGATATCAACTGTTTCTCTTCACCAGGGTTTCCCAAACCTTTCCTGCGGATTAATTTCGACGGACCACCTTTTTTCCTTTTTTTGGGTAGGTAATATCAATATGAATTTGAGTACGTCTAAATTTGTTGCAGCCCTAGCAGCATATACAACCATTCCAGGTTGTCGCGGATGATAGTTTGGGAAACCTTCTCTGTCTTTAGTCGTGGTATTTCTCAAAATGAATTGATCCTTTTTAAATTTTAGAAGTAACACTCACTTTCGACGGAAGTCATCGATATTGTATAAATTATTTGTAATGGCTTAACGGTTTAGCTAAATACTACATGTATTTTTATTCGTGAAGAGTTGAAGTATAGACAGGGCTCCAACGACATCGTAAAAATCTTCTCTGCTGTATAAGACGGTTAGTTCAATTTAAGTTTAAATTCCTCGGTGAAATCATATGTTAAGGTTACCGTATTAATGTCTGCAATTGGAATAATTCTGTATTAAGCCGGAAATTTTTCGCATAAGTATTTTTTGGGGAAAGTAATTTGTAGAATTCAATATAGAAGAATATAAAAAATATTAGAGGAAGGTGTATTACGAAACTGAACCAGATACACAGTTGAATATTATGGAATAGGTAAGGCCAGCCAGGTAGAAAACTCGAAACTATTCTATTTTAAATATTCAATAATATCTACACGGTATTATACACGATCATAGTTATAATTTTATAAATTGTATTCATCACTCCAAAGTTATAATGGTAGGTAAATATTATTCTTATTGAAGAGCGTATAGTTAAAGAATCATATTGAAATTAAATGAGCTTACTACGCTTGTTCCACTGCTCTTTTTCATTCATACAAATGACTGTTACAGGCTTGTAAACGCAAACGTCAAATCGCTTCGGGTACGTTCGGGAATTTCCGCCAGGGGGATCAATGCTCAAAAACAGTCCATACAAAATCCCCCCTTCGCGTAGTTCATACTGTTGCAACGTCACAAATATGTCAAAATACATGGAACATTTCAGACGTCTAAGGAGTGCAAAAGAATTTATGCTCCTACCGCGTCATCGACCGACTTTCATGCGTATTCTGAATCAACGCAGAATACGTTTGCTAGTCGTGTTTATTGATCATCGTTTCCTCCAATATTTTCCTATGGGAAACACGAGGAAAATTTAAAATTAGTGAATTGGTATAATTATTATATTTGAATATCGTTTATTAATGGAATATTTTGATGGGACTTATTGGAGTGCAGTGCACCCTTTGCTCCTTTACAAGAGCCGTCCCTGACTATACGGTGACTCAATATTCTCTGCCCCTGCCCCTGCTTAATCCAACTGCAAAAGAACGAAAACAATAATAGAACAACTATGCTAATTGATATAAAATAAAAACCATTTTAGAAATGCGTTGCTCCTCCTGTGAAGTTGATAAAATGGACATAGGTCTTATTAGCCTCTCAGTTACAGATATGAAAATGCAAACTATCTTTAAGAAGCATGCAGCTATTTTTTATTTTTACTGATATGAAATAAATAAGTAAAATTTTTATGAAAATCGTTTCAGAATAAAAGTTCAATATAATTTTTTAAAATCTTTTGTTGATGATCCCGATCTGTAAAGAAAATATTCTATGCATGTGTATTCCATTATGCATTATTCAAGTTAATAATTTTAAATTTGGTCTTTTTCCTTCAGAATTCGACTCCTATTCACAAGATGTAGGCGATGGCTCTTTAACAGGACACGTAAGTTACACGATAATACTATTAGCATTTTTGCACCTTAATAAAAACTTGTCTTTTGTCAAAATCGTAGCTAGTGTCATGTTGATATTCACTAATCACTTCGTTTGCCATAGTTAAATTTCCACAGAATTGTTTCTTGTATTCAAATAAATTTGTTGTGTTGAGTTTATCTGATAGATAAAACTGGGTTAAAAATATTATGCCTTTGGCTTTGTGTATTCGTTTTGTATTTAGTTTTTGAAATGACTTATTCACAGGTTGGAACAGCATTGTATGTGGCACCCGAGCTTACATTAACTGGCAACAAGGCCATATACAACCAAAAAGTTGATATCTACTCCCTCGGTATAATACTATTCGAAATGTCTTACATCCCACTCAATACGGGTATGGAACGAGTCAAGACGCTGGGCAATTTGAGGACTAAAGAAATCGTTATGCCAGAAGAGTTTATGACGCCTGAGAATTCGAAACAGATCCACTTGATTAGGTAGAAGAACACAATGTATTATTTTGTTTAACTTGATCGATATGATTGATGATTAAGGCAATTTTATTTCAACTCTTGTGTGATTTTTGAGTGTCACAATGTTTGAAACATTTCGTATATGATATCGATTAACTCAGTAAAACAAAATGTAATACATATTTGACCCCTTTACTCCCACAGGGTTGAAGTATCAGCCCACCTTACTTTAGCAACAACTCCCAAATTTGTTTTATTGGTGATAGATCTAAATATTTATAACAATTAATTATTATTACATTATTGAGAGACAACAATAATCAATTTTCTAAAAAGAATTATTATTTATCTTATAAATTATAAAAAAATTGTTTATTTTTGCAAAAAAACACTTCTGTGATTTCGCATATGCATGTCAAAATTATTTTGTTGTGTTAAATGGTAATTCAAATTTTATGTATGAATTAAATTGATGTAAAGTCATTTGACAAAGGATTAAAAGGTTATCGACCATAAAGTCTCCTAAACTGTCTGTCGATTGCAAGATATTGCTGATAACGAAGGCTTGATGGAATTTATTTTAGGTGGTTACTGAATTATGATGTGAGCAGTCGGCCGACGTGCGCTGAACTTCTGCAATGGGACCAGCTGCCTGGAGCCTTGGAAGAGTATGAGCTCCGAGAAGTATTACGGCATGCTCTTCTCGATACTCACTCAAAAGCGTATCGTTACCTCATCACTGCATGCTTACAGCAGGTAAGCATTAATCTTGCAGCTGCGGGGTGTGGGTTAGTTTCTGGTTCCCGATTTATGCTCACCACCAAAAATGATTCAAATATAAAATGAGAAAAATGAAGTGGAATATTAAACAAAAACAAACATTACAAATGCGCCTAAAATTTGCCTTGCACAAGTTATTATCGCCTCCTTGGGGTTTTTATAATTTGTAGGTGGGGTTGAGGTGTTTAACCTTGTGTATTTATAAAATATTAGCCTTGTGGTATTTATAAAATGTTTCACTAAGAAAATAATTTAATTTGTAAATGAAATTCGTCTCACAGGTGCAAAAAAATGCCTAATGAAAATTAAATATATGGGATGTTTATATGTAAATTACTAATGGACGATTTCTAAAAATTGAAACATCTTATCATATTTTTTTGGCATAGTGAATTTTTCATTTTTTAACAAAGTTGTATTATAGAGGCATTAATTTCTTTGAGGTGCTGAATTGATCCAAAATAAGTTGGAAAATGCTAATTAATATAATAGTAATATTTCTAGATTAAAAAATAGTCTTTCATGGGATTGTTTTTTTTATTAATTTCAGGAGTTTAGACCAGCAGAAGCCATTACGTATGATTTGAATCAGTTAAAGAATAGTGGAATGTTTCACAAACGGCCCCTTTTGTTGATGACTTTGGTGAAAGAAACTGTAAGTAGCATTAATCATTACACTAATTGATTTCAGGTTTTTTTACTACAAATGAATTATGGAAGACTGAGATGAATTTTATTTTTCTCTGTTTAGATTGTTAATATATTTAAACTTCACGGTGGTGTTGAATTAGCTCCACCTCTCCTTCTGCCGCATTGCCGCCTTTATGAGCCTGTCGAATCCAGTGTCAGGCTTATGACACACAGTGGTGGAGTTGTTCATATACCATATGATCTGAGGTACTCTCAAATTCTTGTTTTGTAATATCATAACACATCCATTGCTTTTTACAATTTCTGTGCCACAGATATTTTATTCATATGTGCACCATCAGGCCACATACAATTGGGAAAAAAATAATATTGTAATTATAAATTCGTTCATTTTTATCATCAATCATGAAAACTTTAATCAGACTTACCTGAGATGAAAGTAAAACGTTAATAGTAGATTTTATTTAAAAAAATGATTTTAAAATTTTTATATTAGTTCAGTGCTGTCAAAAATAAACATAAAAAAAGTTAATATAAAATTGATAGCTTTGTTGGAATAACAAAATTATAAATTTTGTATTAAACATGAATTTCCATAAAGTTACCGTCGAATCCATAGTAAATATAAAAAAAGTTCACTACACATATCGGCATATCAGATTATATCTACTACTAAAGTACTAAAATACTCTCTGATGATGTAAACAAAACAACACCCAACGTACTATTGAATAGGGGGGCATCTCTTTGCTACTGTCAAAACTCAGTGAAATGTTTTGAATCCAAACATGATGTTATTAAAAGGTTGACACAGATGTCGGTATGTGTGCTTGATTATAAAATTGATATCATCACATTTAGTGGCAATATATGATCTTGTCGGCGTCCGTGGCGCAGTTGGTTTCGTCGCTGGCTACGGTTACGGATGTCTCGGGTTCAATTCCCGGTGCGGACGGTTTTCATAGATTGATCTTTCAATCGATTTATGGATTTCTGTTCGTAGTCTGAGTCCTCCCTCCCACCAATCCCATCCTCACGGGGCGTAACGAGAGCGATTAGCTAACCACTAGTCCTGTCATAGCCCTATCCTTCTATCCCTACTCTCTTCGAAAAAGAAAAAGAGAGGTTGAGCAACTGAGTGACAAGCAGTTCTCGTAGAAAAAATTCTGTCAAGATACCTCCATTAGGAGACCATATGCTCCACATTGGGAGCGGACATGGAAAAAAAAAAAAAAAAAAAAAAATATGATCTTGAAGTCAGTATGGGACATCTCATATCATTCATATTGAAATCAGGTTGTGAAATTGTTGTTTTGCCGTATTTAATGTTTATTTTCACTAATCCACCTTGTGATATCTTTTATTACATATTTTAGGGCTCCGTTTGCAAGATACGTTGTTTGGAATAGTATCACCATGCTGAAAAGATATTCTGTTGAACGAGTTTATCGGGAAAAAAAGATATTTGGTTTTCATCCGAGGGAGCTGTACGAATGCTCATTCGATATTGTCACTCCCACTCCAGGCAAGTTAATTTTTTTGATCGAGTTATCGGTGAGAAAAATTTATTTCTATTAATCATTATTGATCTTTATTTATTAATGTGGACATTGGTTCTTTCAGGTAGCTTATTTGCAGAAGCAGAGCTCTTGTCTATTGTATGCGAGATTGCCAACGCTTTCCCCGCAATGAAATCGCGGAACTTGATGATTCGACTTAACCACACAAGCTTATTGAAGTCTGTGTTGTTGAGCTGCGGAATCAAGCCTGAGAAGTTCAATGACATATACACGATTCTATCAGAATCTAGAGTAAGTAAATTTTACTATCATATATAACAGAATAACATATCAGGTGGTCTGTGATGAAGACTGTACAATTCACACCACATTTCATTTTTTTTAAATTAAAAGATTATATTTATATATGCCCCAACTCATTGCCGATCATCGTGTTCTAGTAGTAACATTTACAGGTTGATCATAGAATGGAATTTGGATAGAAGATCAAATTCCATTCTATGATCAATAGTTTGAATCTCATACCAATGTAAGAATTCATATTCTGTATATTAATTGCAAACATAAAAAGAAAGAGATGATTTTTCTGGTTGGTACCCCGTATTTTCAAGGTGGTAAAGGAAGGGTTAAATTACATTTATAGTATTGTCTAACCTAACTCATTTAATGTCATTGAACTTTTAACCTAACTTAACCTGAACTTTCAACCTAACTTAAGTCAAATTTGGATTATTGAGATTTTGTACACTTCCATGTATTTTGTCACTAACGACCCGGGTTTCGCCTTTCGGCATCTTCAGGCATTCGAGCACACGAATGGACTCGAACTGACAGACAGTAAACAGTGTCTTAACGTTTATATAGAAGATAAAAATACGAAAAATATTATTTACGAGGTAAGATATTATACGTCTGAGAGCCACACTGATACCTGAGTTAAAATTTCGAGAATTGCCTTAATCCTTATTTTGTAAACACCACATTTACAGAGTGGCGAATTGTCGCTTTCCAACTTCTTATGGAATTACCAGTGATTTTACAATTATAATAGCATTGTGGGTTTCGACGGGATGCAATTCGACGAAAGGGTAAATATATACAATCATTCCACGTTTAGTGACATCTGTTATGTGTTTCAACGTATAGGATATAATGAGGGAGAATTAGGAAGGTTCAGCTGCTCATTCAGAATTGGCAAGGAATTTAACTGGGCTCTATTGATTTCCAAAATTTCTTGATAAAATAATTTATGATCCCCCACGTTTTTATGCAACAGTTTAACCCCATCATCCGCATTAAACGTATGGTTCTCCATTAGCAAGTGATTTGCGAATGTCGAAGTTTCTTTTAACTTAAGTCTAAGTTAAGTCGTTGGGAAGACATGTAATCTTTGTTTTAATTATGAGGTTAAGGTAGGATTTCATTTGTTACAGGTGCTAATTCTAGATTTAAAATTACATATCAATTGAGAACTCAATGAATAATTTGAGTTCCATTTTTTTAAACCATGTCAGCTTCCAATGTACAGCATATGGCCTCCTGATGGTGGTATCTCAACAGAAGTTTTTCTACGAGAACTGCCTGTTACTCAGTTGCTCAACCTCTCATTTTCGAAGAGAGTAGGCATAGAAAGATAGTTCTAGAAGAGGACTAGTGGTTAGTTTTTTTAGTTTCGCTTTCGCTACGCCTGGTTTTTTAAATCGGATGGGTGAGAGGTAATTTTAGACATCAGAAACATCTATGCCTATAAATCGATTGAAAAATTAATTTATGAAACTCTCCATACTAGGGCTCTGTAACCGAAGCCAGCTATGTTGACCACTACACCATAGACCGTTAATAAATCATTATATCATAAAATATTATCTGTGAATGTAAAAACCGTTTTTTTTTAATTATTTGGTTGCTTACATTCTTAGGATGGCAAATTATCAAGGTTTCAAGTGCAAACTCACTTGATATCGCTGTGCCTCTCCGATCAAGCAATGTTGACACTATTCAGCCTAATGGAGACCGAATGTCCCGTCGACAAGCTGGGACATATTCTCAAAGCAATCATCAAGAGGAAAGGGGAGATCAGTGCACTTGCGAAGGAAGGATTGAAAGACCTGGAATTGATTGTATCTAATGCAGAGGGTTTAGGTGTTAAGGTATTATATTTAAAATTCCCTTTTATTCACTTATATTGATTGTACAGTCAGAAAGTCTAATTATTTATTACATATCTTCTTTCTTTCTTTGGAGTCAACATCCTTAATTAACTTTTGCAACTATTAAATCTATGTTGCTGTTTGGATCATCGTATGTGTGTGAATTAGGTTTCTCAATGCTAATAGTAATAAAAAAAAACCATAACTATTAATGAGGTGCTATATGTTTATATATCTAATTTAGAGCCAAGTTTTGTCATAATTCTTCTATGTGTGCTAATAATCGAATGTTTATCTTGTTATTTAGTACCCGATCTTGATTTCCCCGTGCATGGTGTACAATGTCCACCAGTTTTCGGGTATGATGTGCCAGTTTGTTTGTGAATTGAAGAAAAAACGAAGAAAAGGAGCTCTGGATGTTATCGCTGCCGGTGGGAGATATGATGGAATGCTGGCTAATTTAAGGTATTTATTTTATTTCTCTCCCTTATACACTTGATTTGAATGTTCCCCAACTCCCAATAATCCAGCAATATTAAGATATTGTACGCTTTGTGATAATAATCATTTCTATGTGGGTAAAACCACACATACATTAGATATAAGGGTATCAGAACATTTAGCTGCCTTTAGATTAAAAAAAGAAACTTCGACATTCGCAAATCACTTGCTAATGGAGAACCATACGTTTAATGCGGATGATGGGGTTAAACTGTTGCATAAAAACATGGGGGATCATAAATTATTTTATCAAGAAATTTTGGAAATTAATACAGCCCAGTTAAATTCCTTGCCAATTCTGAATGAGCAGCTGAACCTTCCTAATTCTCCGTTATTGTATCCTATACGTTGAAACACCTAACAGATGTCACTAAATGTAGAATGATTGTATATATTTACCCTTTCGTCGAATTGCATCCCGTCAAAACCCACAATGCTATTATAATTGTAAAATCACTGGTAATTCTAAAAGAAGTTGGCGAACAATCGTGTTGTTTACAAAATAAGGATTAAGGCGATTCTTGAAATGTTAACTCAGGTATCAGTGTGGCTCTCAGACGTATAATATTTTACCTCGTAAATAATATTTGTCGTATTTGTATCTTCTATATAAACGTTAGACACTGTTTACTGTCTGTCAGTTCGAGTCCATTCGTGAGCTCGAATGCCTTAAGATGCCGAAAGACGAAACCCGGGTCGTTAGTGACAAAATACATGGAAGTGTACAAAATATCAATAATCCAAATTTTCTATTATTTATATTTTAGGAAAACCGTTCAGCATGCTGGATTAGGAGGTAGAAACGATGTTACTTCGCAGGCAGCTGCAGGAATTTCTTTATCCTTAGAAACGTTGGCGCAAGGTGTTTTTGACTGCAGTAATGATGAAGGTGCTCTCAATCTTATTCCCAGTGATGTCTGCGTTTGCGCCACGTCTTCCACCAAACAGGCAACCAAAGAAAAAGCACAGGTTTGTTCTGATATATTTAGTGTGCTTAGATGCTTAAAATAAATATGCATAAATATATAATGTATCTAACAGGATGTTTTTGTTTAATTCTTGCTGGAATGGCATTATAATGATAATGAATTGACGCCCATTGTATATTTTATTTAATGATTGGGAACGAAATTGCTTAATGAGGGTATACAGTTGCAGATTTTTGACTATTGAACATATTAAAAATCTATTGTTGGAGTAAGAGTGTCATATTATGCTTCCATAAAAAATATGGTAAATAATTATTCATTTCAAAAATCTTATACAGGATTCTGGAAAATCATTTCACTTACAAAAGGGAGGGGGGGATGTTTCAAGAAATAGTATGTTTCCTTTGTTGCATTTTTGCGCATTTTCAGATAGTCAATATGCTTTGGAGTGCTGGTATCCGATCAAGCTTAATTGAGGCTACCAATATAGATGAAATTCAAGATGTATCGCGCGACATGGCGGCCACACACATCATAATGGTAAAAGAGTCTGAACAGGGCACTGTTAAAGTCAGAAGCTGGGACAAAGACAGGTTATTGATATTTATTATAAAATTATTGACATAGTAAAACTTACTGTAAATGTTGCAATATTGACACCCTCAACAAACAAACATTTACTCACTTTTGTTCATTTTGTAGAAGAGGAAAATTCAAGTATGAAAAAGGATGTGTCCATATTTACTAAAACTTTTCAAATCTAATATAATTCTAACAAATTTTAGATTCCAAGAACGCAAAGTGAATACTAATGAAATCGTGGAATTCATGCAGCGTTTGGTGAAAACTTGGAATGACGATTCAGACAGTGGGGTCAGTAGTATGAACAGCTCCACACAAATTATGAAAAGTGACAGTAAGTCATCAAAACGCATTTTAAATTATAATTGTAGACATATGTCAAGGTCCCTTTGAGTAGTGAGTCAATGAAATTAGATTATTTGAATATTCTTTTTCTTATCAACGATATTGGAATGAGCTGGGCTTGCAAACAGTAGCCTCATATGTGCTGTATAAATACATAACAAAATAATGAGAATTAAAAAATATGAGAACGGCAAAGAAATAGATTGTCAATGCGTCTTCGCCACAACTGTGCGGTGAAGGGTTAAACATATTTCTTTACTACAATATGAGTAATATTGTAGTAAAGAAATATTAAGTAATTAATATGAAATATTATTCTATTTTCCGTATTAAACTATAGTAATGTTTTCAGCTATTTTTTAGGTTATAGTGTTCTATCTTGACATATAAGTTGATTTAATATCAACTGATGATGACTTTGCAATCTTTTCCCTCCAGGTAGAATATTATCAAATGATTCTGACCGCCAGATATCCGCCTCAATGCCTCCCATATCTGTGAACTTTATAACCCCCGAGAAGCTAGCCGCTAATGCAAGAAGACGGCTCGAGACACAGGTGCATAACTTATGGAGTGATTTCTATATTTTGTAAAAATACAATAATTACAGCAATTCCATTTTGTAAAATTTCATTAGCTTTGTCAATTTTATGATTTAAATAATATATAATAAGTGGATTGACAAAAACACACAAAACTGTTTGTAGAAAGTTGATAGGGGATAATCAATTACTCAAAATTGGGTGGGAGGAAATTTTACAGGTCACATCCATTCCTTAAAGCATGAATCCATAAGTATCCGTACTGGGATTCGAACCTGTGGACACTGCAACCCAAGAGCATGACGTTGTCCACTCGAATACAGGACCGGCGTTCAATAATATTATCTTAAGAACTTTGTTTTGCAGTTTTTGCCTTCTAACTATGTGATATTTATCAGACACTTTGTACTTAAAATCTACTCTCAGCAACATAGTCAATTTCACTTAGATCCCTATTCCGTGTTAACATAAAAACAGAGATCGTTTTAAATGACTTATCATTTTGACTTATTATAGATAATCACTCAAATATCTTCAACCCTTGAGAAAGTATCGCCGAAAACTCAGGTTGAAGTTTTGGCCATCTCGATGGATATCGGTGTATTGAGAAGTCTTGCTACGTATCTAGAAATGGATTCTCAGAAAGATGCTCACGATTTGGCTGTGAGAGCGATCATTGAAAGGTAAAAATAACAGACTTCATTTTATCACTAATATGCAGGGCAAGAGGAGATAATAATTACACTCACAGTACATTTATCATTTGAAGCGAATGTTTGTTTTTTTGCTCAATTAATATAGGTATTTCTCATATTTACAAACTATGACCAAAATTATTTTTCCATAGTATCTCACAATGGGTATTAAACATATTACTATAAACAAAGACAAAAGTCGTTAATGTCCGCATTGGGTGACTTCAGAAGCACAATTAATTTTCTAAAATTTGACGAAATTGATTAACAAAAATAGTGGGTGTGTGAAATTTTTTTACCAGGTGTGTTGTAATGTCACTTTTACGTCAGACGCTGAAAGAAGGTAGAAGTCTTTTTAAGACTCGAGATTCACATCCATCATGGAACCTGGCATAACCCATTCTTTCTTTTATAGTAACAACTTAAAATCTACTTTTAAATACCTGTATGACATTTAGCGCCCAACGTGGGGCACCAAATGTCAGGTAGGAATTTAAACATATTTTGAGTTTTATAGTAATAACACATGTCAAATATACACTGAATTTAGCGGTTATTGCTCTAAAAACACTCAGGACGACTATAGTACATTTAATTTAGTCAAAACGTAATGAAAATAATCAGCGTCCGTTGGTAGCGTCATTGGCTATGGTTACGGATGTATCGGGTTCAATTCCCGGTGAAGACGGTTTTCATAAATTGATCTTTCAATCGATTTATGGATTTCTGTTTGTAGTCTGAGTGTTTGTGATGTCTAAAAACTCCTTCCCACCTATTCTATCCTCACAGGGCGTAGCGAGAGCGATTAGCTAATCACTAGTCCTATCCTTCTATTATTACTCTTTTCGAAAAAAAGAGAGGTTGAGCAACTGAGTAACAAGCAGTTCTCATCGAAAAATATCTGTTAAGATACCTCTATTAGGAGACCTTATGCTCCACATTGGGAGCGGACATGGAATTTTTTTTAACTTGCGTGGGTTCTGGCAGCCTCCATGATGGATGTCCGCTTCTCCGATCTCGAGTCTTGAGAAGACCTCTACCTTCTTTCAGCATCTGACGAAAAAGTGACCTTAAAAACCACAATCGTTCGCTTAGCTCTGTTCTGCTTCCTCGATCTCTCGTTTTTCTATTGGTTGAATTCTGTTCTGTTACAACAACTTCTGATTGGCTGAGACTTGCTCGTTTTAATTCATAATATTGCTACTGCTCTGATACATTAAGTATTCCTTCCATTTTAATAAATGTTGGGAAAAATAAATAGTTGTAATCATCTTACATTACAGTGTGTTTATAGTATTGGTGTAGAAAAAATACCAAGATGCTAAGGTATTTCCATTTTTCACAATATGTAAAAGAAGCAGTGTAAACAATTGATCAGTGCAGTACAAAAAACGGAACGGTAATCAATGTTTACCGCCATCAACGCTTAGCCTTTGCTACGTAGAGATTGCCATCTCCTGCTTTCTGCAGAGTGGGGACTAAGATCTCTCTTTCCCGCACAAAATGTGTTAATTAAAAAATGCCGTAGAAAATGATTTTTGTTTCCTATAATAATTCTTTTTCAGACATCCCCGCCATAAGAAATACATCATGCAAGTGTGCGATGAATTTCGAGATTTGTCTCTGGACAAGAAGAAACCAGTCGTTATACTTTACAGCCTGCAAGATTTCAAATTCAAAATGATACTTTAGGACAGTCAATATTAAATAAATATTCTTTTGCATTATAATTTAAGGGTACCTCTCTTTCCTTTCCTGGCATTTCAACTCAGTACTGTCTCAATTGATACCAGCGTTTATTAGTTTCAATTTATCACCACAATCGTCACTTTCCTTTTTTGATCGTTTTACTCCAACTGCAGTAAAGGAGGATTTTTATCTATAGATACACTTACCTATTTTTTTCTCAAGCTGGGATAATTTTGAGAGCTTGTTCGAAACAGAATCAACCTTCTACTTTGAAATATGATGGTTAATTTAACTCATAACTAAAATTTCTGACTTGTCATTCTAAGGGGTCATCAAAATTTATTTATTAGATATGAATCAATTGAAATATTTCCTACGTTAAATTTTCTACATATTTGAAATGTGTTTGTATGTGTAAAATACTGATGCGCATAAATGTAATTTAAGTTTTGAAAGAATGATTTTGGCACTTTATCTAGAATCTCTGACAATTAAACTAGTTGGAGCTCAGTAAGAAGGAACTGTCTGAAGTTTATAGTTATTATGAAACATGAAAGGAATCGTATATATTAATCTTTCAAATTTTAGTAGGATACAGAAATAAAACTGTATTATCTGTCATTTTCTTTTTATGTGATGTATACATCTTTAGCACAAGGCTTCTTCACTAAATCAATCTTTTCATTGATAGGCTTTCTTCATGTCCTCAATAAAAATGGTAAATGTCATGATATTAAACATATTTTTTTGTTTATTAGTCATACCAAATGGATACTTTAAATTTCATAATGTTCATTTCATAGATTGTCAGATAGATCGTCTTTGCCTCTCTCTACCCAACAGTTGAATTGTCATGATAATGTATTACATTTTAATTTATGTTAAAGTTATCTTTGATATGATTATTTTTCTAAGAATAGAATCTAGTTTCCCTAAGACAAAATGTAATGGTAAATATTAAACCCTCGTATAGCTTCAAAAAAAATTAAACTCAATCAAAAACAACATAGTTTACATTAATTTTTGCTCCATAATTACTTTATACAGTCTACGATTGCAAGTAACTTTACGTTGATATATCTAAAGCTTACAGCAATTGATTTATGTGTAGTGAAATATGTGGTGTGATGTGAATAAGACCATCTACCTTTTTTGTTGGAAATAATAGGGCTTATGTTGATTTAAACTCATTGTAGTCATATTATTTGTTATTTAAGGTTTTATTGTATTTTTATGTTAGTACATGCGTAAATTAAAGCCTCACTGCAAAAAGGGATCTAAACAGCACTTTTATAATATGTTGTTAATGATACTGAATGAATCTACAGATTAAATTAGCCTACCTTTATCTTTAGGTGAAATATGTGAAACTAATCTAAATATTGAATTAGGTTTAAAAGTACGGCATCATGGATAAAAGATCTATGTTCTATTTAAAATGTTTGAATTGTTTATCTTTCAAAAATAATGAATAGTGTCACTTTTAAGGTGTTAACTGTCAATTCTTGGTGGAAAGACATATTTTAAAAATAAATATAAATAGTGTGGTAAAGAATCAAAACAAAGTCATTGAATTTAGACGATAGTAAGCTAAGGACATGGCAAGGTTTTTTCCAATATTTGTAATAGTAGTTTTTATTAATTATTTGATGATTAGATCCCTTTACAAGGCAAAGCTTCAATTCAATGTATACAATGCCAAATTGCAACGATTTTTTACTATTAGTTTTTTTTGTTGTGTAGTGTGTGTACTTCTTAAATAATTCACTACCGAGAAGTTAGCAAGTGGTTTAACAATAATTATTTATTCATGTGCTTATATGCTTTGATTGTGTTTGGTATAAAAGATTGATATGTATGCTGACTCAAAGTTTTTCAGGTGTACATTTCATAATGATTATTTATGCTTCTCATTTAATCATGGAAAATTGTCGATATTGTTTGCTGTTTATTGATAAATGGTGTGTTTTAAACCATGCAAAGTAACAAACACATTCATAATAATAAACATGTAATATTATACACTATTCATCATTGTTAATTCTGATTTATGTAGTAGATCATGACCAGGTAAAAATGATCTTTGATGACACTAATAAAATAGCAGTTGTTTTAGTTTATTTTTTTAATACATTGCATGAATCAGGAGTGTTTCAATTAAATACTAACCAATGTATGATTTTAGCTGTGTATTTTTTCTTCCTAAAGTCTTATATTTAAGCAAAGATTGAAATTCAAATAAGGCTATGGAAAACATTCATAATAAGACAATGAATGTGAACTGCGGAAAGGTAAAAGGGTAAATTCCACATTATTAAAATTATACAGCAATGACATACACTTTTTTTTCTATAGAGTTATGTGTAATGAAAATACAGTTATTTAAAAGAATACAAAAATATATATATTTATGTAGGTAAAAATGCACTATGGTATTTATCAAGATATTAAATAAAACACAGTTGAATATTTGATAGCTTTTAAAATTTGTGGTTTATTCCCTATCAACTTTCAAAATTTAAATTTTTTCAGAAGATGGAGCTTAAAATTATCATTTTCTTAGACAGGCTGCCAATCTTTTTGGAGTTGTGACCCCATTTTAAAAAAGCCTTAAAAAGCCTCTTAAATGGGATGCTATTCCTTGTCACATTACCTTTCCACAGTCGAATGTAATATTGTATTTTTAATTTTAGAAATTTGTGTTTCCTACATTTTATGTAAACCCTTATTAAATTAAATTACCTCATTGCGATTGAAGATCTGTGCTCCTTAGTTGACTGGTATATCTTTAAGCATCATATACACAATGCATATTTTGAATGAACTGATGTAATACCGACAAATAATTACAACATAATCTAATTTAAAAAAAGCAAAATTTTTATGTTTATCATACAGAGGAATTCACAAAATGTATATGGTTGATCCATTTTGATACTTAAGATTATAATTATTATGTAAATATACTTAATTGAGAATGAGTAACTTCTAAATCTTTGAGACATTGGGTGAATTTAAATATTTAAAATACATAAGTATCATGAAAGAAGGCTGTTTCTGTAAAACTTGATACAAAAATAAATTATGACATGTATATTTTCTGAATAAAATTCTGTAACTACTGAAAATAGTTCCTTTCTATGTTATTTTATATTATTATGTTTCACTTAAACTAAACCATTTTAATATACAAACAATTTTCACACTGAGATACAATAATTCAAGTTAATTCATCATCTATTATATATTAAAATCATTAAAAGTATTTCGAGGTACATATATGAAACATCACGCAGGTTTTATGATCATCTCTGTTAGGGGAACATATAAACTTGATGCAAACTAACGAAATTTACAATTTAAGGATGTAATTTTATTATTTGTGACATTTAAAATGTATATTTTGGTTGCCATGACCTTAACAGAGTTTATATTGTAATGTTTCTCAACTGAGATTGATTGTCAAAAAATACATACAACTGACAGTTGAGAGAAGAATTCAAATTTTTTTTAATTTTAAGCAGATCACTTATCGATGTCACCTTAAATTATTACTTAATAATAAAGAAACTTCGCTAATTATTGGCCTTTGTCGGGGCATTAGACATTTAAAAAATAATTAAGCTACTGTCCGAAACATTTCATAATTTCTGTCCACTCCGTGTTTTATGACAAGGAGCTACCCCTGAGTATAGGATGTTTTATCATAGACATTGGTTTAGTTGCGTATGTTACATTGTATTTTCAATGAGACGTGTAGAAAACAAAAAAGACATTGTAAGATTGACTCAAATCAGTGATTATGTGAATATCAGAATAACAATCCGGTAGTCACTACAATTTATCAGTCTTTAATAAATATTCGATATCAATAGTCAGTCTTCAGCGATGCACATCGTTGTGAAATAGGAAGCCCGCTGCTGTGTTATTACTCTCACCCGGTATGACTGGGTTTTTACATCCTGGAGCTTTAACCAAGACTATTACGGCACCGATAAACATGGCAGCCATAAGGAGCCAAAAGCTGACAAAAACAATGACTCTTGTTCCCCGCCAAAATGGGTCGTTGAAGGATGTCAATAGTTCATCTTTTGTTATCCCCAGCCATATATCTTCGCTCCGGCTGGAAAGTATCAAATAATTTCTTTACATTCATTCTTTCGTTTCGTACAAGAAGGATGTTTTCAATTGCTTTGATAGTAATTACTTTTAATAATTATAAACACAGATTATCGCACGCTAGAACTGGCAATAATAAACTATTAAGCCTAAAAAACATTCATATCCAATAGGAGTTGAAATGTTTTTCTTTTGCATTCTATTTTGACCCACTACTGCTGGGTCCAAAGATGAGTGGTTAGCGTAATCCGTTTTGCTAATGATGTCTATGAGCAGCTCGAATGCCTGTACAGATTTATGGATTTGAGTTCCAATGTCATTTATATCAGTAACGTCTACATTCCCTCCCATCCAACTGATCCTAAAAATTGGGTATAGTGAAAGCAATTAGTCATGTCCTAGCCCTATTCATCCGCTCCAAAAAAAGAGGTTGAGTGACTGAACTGTTGAGTTGCTCCATTAGGAGTCTACATGCTATTGGCAGCAGATATGGTTTAAAAAAAGTTGTGAATAATCGCTTACAGACAAAGATACCTGCAAATTGTTAGAGGTGTCGTTACCTGCTAAAAACTTTTGACTATATGTGGTTGTCGAAACGAATAACATTTAGTAACAAATAATTTTGTTGATTCTGCAATATTTGATGCCAAAAACTTCATTATTATATTTAATTCTACAGAGAAAATACGTAACTTTTGTAGTACACTGGCTTTAATTCCATACTAAAATTGTTCGAATTTTTGTTAATTTTATGCAATAACAGGTCATAAAAAATATGCTATGATTCTTTTTGGGACTTGGAAAATATTGAAGAATCAACAGTGCTTTATCAGATTCCCAGTGTTATGTAAAAATGACTTCATAGATTGGTATTTCTACACTAGTAAACAATCTTACATGTAAATAGAATAATAGTAAACATAATTTGTAAACAGGAAGAGTTTCATGGACTTGAACTTTTGATACATACGGAAATTTAGTTTTCATGTTTATTTTGTGTTTATTTATCCTATATGAAATAAGAAACATGATGCCATTTTCATAATAATTACTTTAGTGCATGTTTGAAATTTAATTGTTAGTTGGAAGCTGATATAGTTATCTTTCTAGGCGGTCTTGACCATATTTTTTTAAGTTCTTAAATTTAAAAAGTTATTTTTCATTCCATTAAATTTTTTCGTAGGTTTTAAGCCAATAGTTTCCATTATAGACACTTGCAATCACAGGAAGCGCAGTTTATTACTGTAAATTTCAATGAAGTAATATTAGATTAGGTACTACTGTGTATCCAAATTCACCTTTCCCTGCACAAAAATCTAAATTAACTTCATTTAAATTAAACAAGGTATATGTTAGAAAGTGTGAACTGTGCTTCAAATCAAATTAATCCATCAACCATTACAAAACTTTTGATATAATTCATATTATAAACAACAAAACCATAATAAACTAAATATATTTTTGAATTAAAAAAACCTTTCAGGTGAAATTTCGTTGCATTCAATTAACACAGCTGGGTCTCTTTCTGTTGTTTTTGGAATCAATGGGCTATTTTCGCTGATATTCATTTTAAAACAATCTACTTTTAATATTACTGTTTAGTTGGGAAGTTCTGTCACTCGAATTGTAAAGTTATATCACTTGAATTCGCTATATACCACACATGAACGATTCTATTGCAGGACTGATATTGATTATCAATCCATATTAATAAGATACAATTAGGTATCAATATCAGTGTTGCCAAGATTATTTTCAATTAAAAAGTTGCTCCATAAAACTTGTGAATATTTTACAACAATGTTTCTGAGAAAATGAATGCACATCAAAGGATTTTTGCAATGTCAATTCTGTGTTCATAGATTGTTTTATGCAATATTATTCAGGCTTTATACTTAATTGGCAGATAGAGCAGAGTATCTCAAAATTAACTTACGTAGGCAAAATTAAAAGCGTGGATACACAGGTATATAGGGGAACTTGCTAATTTCTAGGTCTTCAAGTGCGGCCTTTTGAATGAATCCGAATTGTTCATTTAATTGTTTTCATTAGTTTACGAAATAGTTAACATACATTTATTTGGATTATTGAGATTTTGTACACTTCCATGTATTTTGTCACTAACGACCCGGGTTTTGCCTTTCGGCATCTTCAGGCATTCGAGCACACGAATGGACTCGAACTGACGTCTTACTGAAGTCGATGTCTTAAATTATACATTTATTTGTATGCCTTATTGAAATTGGTTTTCCAACATGAAAAGTTCAACCTAAGCTAATTTTGTGTTACTTATTTGTTTACCTAATGATATCACAATGAAGCGAAATAATCAATAAAATTTTGTAAAATACAGTTTTAATTCATTGATCACAATGTGTGTTTTACTGTGGTAAAAATGCAATATTTTTTGAATGTGTAAGATATTGAATTTCATGAGAGAAAATAAAGGATTCAGTGCAATACCTGTGGAATTGCATCAAGTTGAAAACTTCATTTTATAACGGTAACTAAAGCTTTCTGATATTTTAAATCAATTTAAAAAAAAAGTTTGATTAGAGTAAAACTTTTTTTAACGTACTAATATCAGGGGGTGTCCCGTTATAATATATAATTATGAGTTTTTCACATATACTAGACACATACATTCCAAATTTGCTAATTTTTTCTTTCTCTCTCCTTTCAGCAATAATCTGTAAACGCCAGAATTTTTAAAAAATAAATATCATAGTAGAGCCCGAAAAACCAAAAAAAGATATTTAAATTTCATATTTTTTTGAGTTGCTGTGTTATTAAATGGTGCAGTCTTATTGTATTAGGTATAATAAAGCAAACACTAGATAATTTTTCTTGTGTTTGTTTAACATTATTGTTGCAGGTCTTGAAAGATAAATATTTAATTGAATATCAAAATTGTTTACATTTTACACAATCAGTAGGTAAATTAGGTATACAGTTTTGATAAGAAAAAAAGACATTCCTGTTCCTGTGATATAAATTGTACAAACACTTTCTTGACGACAGATATAAATAAGGCATCCTTGACATTTCCGATTAATGCGTCAATATTATTTTCGCTGATTTGTGTTAATTATTTCAATAAGCAAATTTAATAATTAGAGATATTACTTACTTTATTTATCTAAGGCAATGTTCAAATCATTTAGAAACCGATAAAAATATTTAATTTTTCTCTAGCTATACTTACTTACTGAAAGTATTTGGGTCTGAAAGGTCCTTCCTAGCTTATTTAATTTATAGAGTGGGTTAGACAGACTTAGACAATCCGAGAAATAGTTTCCAGGAATCCCATGCATTTTGCTAGTCTTGATTTAAATAGTATCCTTGTATATAATAATTTATACTAATTTAAAAAATATATATAATTTTTTAAACCATTCCCGCTCGCAATGTGGAGCATATGGAAAGTGTCTATAGAAGAGTTTTTTAGTTCAGAAAAATTGTAAGGTGCTATGGCAGGGGCGGGGGGGTGTATTCATGTTGGAAAGCTCATTCAAGAAACTTTACTGGATATACTTGAAGATGTATTTATATTATTTTGTAAATGAATGAAACCAATGAAATGAATGATTTGGATTCAGTTGAAACGCTGGAGGCTTCCCACCTCTACGATTCCTGGAAATTCCCGGAACTAGGAAATTTCATATCTCTTGTCTTTTATAGGACTTGAAAAAGGTCGAAACTTAAGAATCCCTAGTGAAGACTATGTCTATAACTGTATAACTATAAGTGCTGTATAACTGAAGATTTTGTCAACTGAAGGCTTTTTATGGAAGAAAAACTCTTTACTATTACTACTTGGTACTAACCTGATGTTGGATGTTTCTAACAGTAAGAGCCATGTATAAGATACGAATCTTATCCATGGTTTGTTTTGAATGAATAAAATATACAATATAATTTGGTAGCTAGTGAGGGCGCCACCGTTGCATTATGAATGTTGCCATACTCGACCAGAAATAAAATTTAAATAAATTCCAAAACTGATATTTTAGCGACGGTTATTAAAAGCAGACATGAATTTTCCAAAGATATTTATTTTGCATAAAATGACAACTGATAATTCTAGTTCCAATTTCGGAAGCGGCCGTGTAATGTTATACCATACTATAAAACAGATGCATCTGTTTGTCTGTTTGCCTGTCTGTCATAAGAACTCCTCCCAAAAAGTGAGTGTAATGTAGCGACATGAAATTTGCACATGTTATTCTGGCTGCCATTTCTACGTCAACTATGCTAATTTCAACTTTTAACATTCTCAATTTATGGACTATGTTTTGTTGGTTTTACATGAGGTATGATCCATGGTGATATTTTCAACATTCAACAATAGCTAGCCCATAATAACGCAGATGCTATATTTGTCCTTCTGGTGTTTGTATTTGAAAGTTTAATACAACCAGGGTGAAGCCGGACAGTATGCCTTCCTGTTCTATTTATATAAGCGTGCTATATTTCAGTAAAGATTTACATGTTTGTGATTTTTTAGAAAGTGAGCGAGGTATGTAATAGTAATGAACAAAGAATGTGTTTGAATCTGAACCGGGGGAAGCCAGGTAATAAATACTATATTATATAATACTAGTGAGTACCTGGCATGCGTTGAAATGCTACTCAAAGAAAGAAAGTGTTTGTGTTTTAATTCTGTTTATTGAAGTGCTTTTGGACACACAATATTTTTTGTTTTTCTGTCTGGTGCATACACGAATAAATCAGAATGTTTTCCGAGATGTCACTATTTGTACGAATTCGATTCTTTATATTAAATTTCTTTTTAGATTTTTAATAAATCTGGATTGTGAGATTGATTTTTATATATGGTAAGACATACTGTAAGTTAAAAATTAAAAAGTTGAGAGTTGAGCTCGGGCCGTGCCGGGCCTGATTATACTATGCCCATATCCTTCGCCCAAGTGCAAGCAATAACTTGACAAAGTTTTATTGAAATCGGATGAACGGTATGGAAGTGCATAAGATACGAACAGATCCACATTGATTTTTATATATTAGATATGTATAAATTCTGAAAGCCTCGAGTCTCGGAGGTCCCAGGAATTGAGACTAGCACGAAACGTGAAATTCTTGGAGGTTATTTCCTGGGTTGTCTCGATACAATCACTTTTTATTACCTATGTACGTAATTCTTTTATTACAATGACTAAACTAAAGAGCTGATGCAATCTGGATTGATGTGATGAGGTGCATATTAAGTGATCGCAATAATTTATTTAATTTGCTTACATATGATTTATGTTTCGACATAATTTTATAAAAATAAGTTAAGATTAAAATGTCACATCATTGATCTTTATGTGCAGGGGGTCAATATGAGATAAAGTAAGATTGTATTTTATTGATTATTGAATTGCAGAAACATTTCAATACATATTATAATAATATACATTGAAATTATATTTTTACTCAAAATTTCTTATAATACTATAAATTCATGCTACGCAGTTTTGGTTTTCATTCATTCATCATATATGTTCAGGAGTATTTTGCGTTATTTGTAATATTTATGTGGCACCTATCTGAGTTTTCTTAGTGAGCGACACAACCAATGATCTCTCTAAGACGAGAGGTTAACTGCGCGGAAAATTTAATGGCTGCGCAGACCACTCCAACAAGTGCGCGCCATAATTTACATTTTTTTGCAAAGATCAATATGTCATATTTGATATAAAAAAAGTTATATGTTTTTTTTTTGCTTGACGTTGTATATTATATTTAAAATTATTATCATTTAACAATTAAAATTAAATTTGAGTTATTGGGATTCTGAATCTTCCAAACTCCCCGTTGCTGTATCCTATACGTTGAATCACCTAACAGAAGCTACTAAATGTGGAACGATTGTATATATTTATCCTTTCGTCGAATTGCATTCGGTCGAAACCCACAATGCTATTATTATTGAAAAATCACTGGTAATTCTAACATTAGTTGGAAAGCGGCAATTCGCCACTCTGTTAATGCGTTGTTTACAAAATAAGGATTAAGGCGATTCTCGAAATTTTAACTCAGGTATCAGTGTGGATCCTAGACTTATAATATTACATCTCGTAAACAATATTTGTCGTATTTGTATCTTCTATATAAACGTTAGACACTATTTACTGTCGGTCAGTTCGAGTTCATTCGTGCGCTCGAATGCCTGAAGATTCCGAAAGGCGAAACCCGGGTCGTTAGTGACAAAATACATGGAAGTGTACAAAATCGCAATAACTCAAATTTGATATTGAAATTCCATCAAGCACCCCCAGTCGATGTCTTAAATTATAATTAAAATAATGTGTATTAAAATAAAACATAAAAAATAACAGAATTCATTTTATTTATTCAAATAAAATAAAATCAATCACAAATTCAGAAAAAATAAGCAGAATGAAGCAAATAATCAATCGCTAATATTAATTGACATGTTTTATAACATTGCTTAAAATTTTGTAGTTTTTCACGTTGTTCCTTACAACTAATCCATGTATTATATACTTGATCTAAATTAATTTCTTGTTTTAATAATAAGTAAAATTTCATTAACACTATATTATCTTAATGTTCAATTTCTAATTGGATGACATTTCAGTTTCAACTGATTGGTAAAATCGTTCCACTTTGAATTCTTTACAACTTTTCTTACTTTTGGAGAAACTAGATAATATATGTATCTGATTTACTCGCTGAACGTTTCGACATCTGAGGGTTAAAAAAACAAGTCAATGTTTAAATAGTATTTTTTTAATTTGAATAACATTTCATAGCAACAAAAACATTAATTATTAAAAAACCTATTTGTATTTTCTTAATCATAAATCATTACGAAGCAAAGATTGCTCCACAGACAAAAATTGTTTTGTGGTATAAATATAATTTCTTGAAAAAAATGTACTATATTTTTAGAATCTCGTCATTTACAAGTCTTTAATATTAAATTTGTGGAGTCCCACAGGTTTGTTTTTAAAATATTTGAAAAAATCTTATAATAAATAAATTTTATGTTTATTATTAATATGGAAATACAAAATTATTTATATACAAAAATATAATACCTATATATACTATATATAATACATAATAATGTTTTAAAAATTCTGAATCAATTTAGAACAAGATATTCAGTAGATTTTACTTACATAACATTGAACAAAATATAGGAAATCTATTTTTCCTCACTTTGCTTTGCTCGCAAAATCGTCAACAATCTTATCAAAGTCTATTTTTTGTACCAGTTGGTGTGCTATTGAATGTATTGCAATTTTTTTAATTGCAAATCACTCACTGTTAATATTAAATAGTTTTTTTTATCAATTTCAAGTTTGAAAAATTCCTTTCTATATATTATACTTGAGTAAGATTCGTTCGGCGATCTTCGGGACCTTTTTTTGCTGTATTTCAATTGCAATACCTTCACAGTATTTATCGGCAAGAGTCCAAAAATTGACAATTTAAGGTTGAAGCATCTGTGTTGTTTCAAACAATAGAGACATTTCGAGCAGCCAACTTTACAACACTCAACACATGTTTTAACAAAGCGAGAGAGAATTTTGTAACTGAATTCGGGTTATTCCAAAGATTATTTGAATAGCTGGTTGTGTTCTAGTGCGCGCAAATTCTGGACCCACTGCACGCGGATTTTCAAACTGCTGCGCGAGCAACTTAGAGGAAACATTGGACACGACCCGGTTATGTTCGAACAAAAATATACACCGAAAGCCTCTTAGTATCAGTCATCCGGTAATTTATACATAGCTATACTTGACTCAGTATAGCAGTTTCATATTTGTTCTGTACTGAGCTTTTGATAGCCTGTACGTCTGTCCCAGAATAGAGAGCTTTACTACGGTCAATTTGTATTTTGAAATAACTACGCTTGTGTATTGTCTCTCGCCTCATGTGACGAGATTGAGCTTTTTTTCCAATATTAAAAATTCTGATTATGGACAATAATTTTCTTTATCTATTAATCCATGGCACTTAAATATTTTTATCTTTTACATATTCCACATGTGTTTTATTGATTCAGGTAGGTCAAATATCATGAGTTCAACATTGAAAATATCATTATAATAAAATCCATTTGGCAACTGCTTAAACACTTTCTTAATACAATTATTAATACATTGTCAATTTGAATTGAAGCTATCTTCATACTTAATATGTAATATTAATTTTGTGACATTAGTGGCATCTGTTAATAAAAAAATTGGTAAATATTTTTAATATAAACATTCCTGTAAATGATTAAATATAGCTAACTAACATTTAGAAAATGTCCGTGATCCTTTATACTATTCCTCTAATATTTGCTATATTTGGTCACCATAATGGCAGAAGTTGGAACAGAAAATGAAAATTTGAGTTTTTAGGATAAAGTCTCTACCCTCGATATTTTATGTTAAATAGATATTAATTATTATAATTAGATTGGAAAAATCTATATCTGATATTTACCTCGCCGGGACTTGAACCCTGAACCATCTGTCCGCTAGGGTAAACCTCTAACTACTTAACCGCAGAGGCTGACATTAACAAAAAAGAAATAGATTGATATCATTGAATCTATTTATATTCACCACTGTTCAAGCATATCACTGGCTCCCTATCCATCCTATACAGTAAACAGTTGGTGGAATAGTCGACAACTGAACTCCAGTTGGCTATATTTTATTAATCACACGAATCTTTGTCAAAAAATCATTGAATATTTTTTCTTATCAATAGATGTTACTGTCTAAAACTGTCAAATCAAGCAATCAGTTGTAAAATTGTCAAATCATTCTGCCTGTACAGAACCTTTGATTGCATTCAAGTATTTTCTATCAACTTTTCCTGAATATGTCAATGGTATGTTGTTCAAAAAAACAACTCCTCCTCTCAGCTGTTTCCAGTCCGATAATTTATCTAAAAATGATAAAAATAATGAAACCATTTAAGATAATCATTTAAATACCACATTCCCCGAGGTATAGTGTGACTTCTATAAGGTGGCCGATGCATTGTAGCACCTAGAAACAACATGTTTCGCCTGACTCTGTAAGGTTTTTAGACATAATTGATCTTTGAATGAGCAAACACCTCAGCGTAATATCGATCACACACTAAAATCACAATGAAGGAAATTAAAAGCGTGGTGAAGGGAAAGTTTAGTTCTGCTAACATTCACAATAATGTATCGGCCAGTTTATAGAAGTCAGAGTGTAAATGGATAGTACAAATATTACAAAGTTGGATTTTTTTATGGTTATTGCTAAATAAAACATATTCCTATATTGTAATGTATTAATAACACAATTCTAGTTCTAAAATTTTCTCCATAAATGGTAATGAAGGCATTGATTGAAGATTGAATCTTGAAATCTTTCAGAATACTGGTCTATCATGTCTATTGGGATTGTTCATTTAGTCATGTAAAGAGGGAAGTATTGAATATTGACCGATAAAATTTTATTTGATAATACTACCTTTGACGACATTCTTAATTTTTTCAGCTGTCACTTTGGAGTCAATAGTTTTCTCTATAAATGCTAGAGGAAGATCACCAATTAATCCACCTGGTATTCCGACAACACACACTGCAGCTACGCCTTCAATTTCCCCAACAATATGTTCTATTTCAGCTGGTGCAATCTTAAAAAAACAATCGCATATTTTCATTTATCATCTGTTATAGAGCTTTATATAGTTATGTTTAAGAGCTGTCAGGAAGCCCTGTAAAATGCAGGCCATTTATGTCAAACCCTTTTTTGTTCTTTAACCTTCCAATTTGTATTGAATTGGAAGCTGTATTTTATTTACCTTTTCAATACATCTCACTTAATTTTTCATTATAAAAATTTCTTCATGATTTGATTACCTGTCTTGAATCCCATTTAATAATTTCCTTTATGCGATCGACTGAAAAAATATAATTTTCTTCATCATAATAAACCAAGTCCCCTGTTCTATAAAATTTGTCAGATGTAAACGCTTCTTTTGTAGCCTCTGGGTTTTTGTAATATTCCTAAAACACAAAAAAATAGAAAAAGACTGTTTAAATTGAACGATAAATAAGTATTCATTTTCTCAAATAAATGGTCGCCTTCGTGGTGAACTAATTTATCCACCATTGTTAATTACTGAGCTATGTACATTTGAATATTGTAAGTCTTATCTGACGCATGTACTTTTGATGATAACTTTATTACAATATTCCAGTGTTTTCACAACTGACAATGTAATGAAAAACACTATGTAATTGAATTGAGGTGAAAAATTCTAAGCTGCATGAATATCTTTACAAATATATTTAAAGTGTGATAAATCCTTAAAATATTCAGCAAATATTTAATAATATCACTTATTTCTTTTCACCGCCATAAGATTTAGTGTTTTAAAATAGTTTAATCGAATATATATCTGCAATAATTTAAATAATGGAATTTATGGAATATATCGACTTTACTTTCTTATTTAAGTCTGCAAAACAATGCTCACAATCTTTGCATGAACAGCAAAAATTGGAATGAATATAAAAATAAATGTACACCTAATTCTCTTTTTACAAGGATTCTTTTAAAACAACCCAGTACAATGTAATGCAATCTATACTTTTTCTTTGTTCACTGCATTTTTATTAATAAGGGTTTTTTTACATGGCTGTTTTGTATGGAACGTATCCCTAGTGTAATAAAAGAATCAAGTGTATATGATTTCTATGTACAGCAAATCGTTTCTGATTCAAAGTGTACGATAAGCCATTATTGTACCTTAAATATTGTGTCTCCGCGTGCTTGTAATTCTCCAACCTCATGGGGTCCCAAGGATTCCCCTGTATCTATATTTGCCACCCTCCATTGAATCCACGGTAACACCAATCCTATTGACTTTGGTTTCATCTTTTGCATTGGAATGACGCACATTGGTCCGACACATTCTGTCATTCCATAATTGTTGTTAACTTGGCCGTTTGGTATTTGTTTCTGTAATATAAAGGATTGTTTATGTATTTTTAAACTGTAGCTATGTCAATGACCCAATTGCAGGCGAGGGAAAGTAAACGATCTTAATCAACGGCTTGATCGCAAATGTTCTATAAAGGGTATATATAATATTGAAATTATTGGTTCAATGACAAATATTATCAGACTACAGCAGCCATATTTGACCTTTTTTAATGAACTATATTTTTCCGAAAAATTTGGTTAATTGACTATTTATGCATCCACCCTTTATCCTGAAAAGTTTGTTAAAGATATGACACTAATGGAACACTCCATTACAAGTAAAGGGAGCAAATATTGTTGAAAAAATATTTAGTAGGGTTTACCTGTAATTGTTTTCTGAGTTCATCGGATAAAGCGCTTCCGACAACAATTGCCAGTTTAACGGATGATAAATCGGTCTTTTGAAAATCTGGATGAGCAATTAATCTTGCAGCAGTCATCGGAGCTAGCAAAATAGCAGTTGGCTGAAAAAATAAATAAGTGAAACTATTACAAATTTGCTATAATATTACATTATCATTTTATTTACCATTTAGTGCAGGAGAATTGTGGCACAAGACAATTTTTTATGGACGTGAAATAATAGAGCTTATATATTTTATGGAGAAGAAGTCTACCACAAATTCTTCATAAAAATCTGTACATAAATCACCGGTGATATGACCATCAGTTGGTTCTGTCAGCCTTGTCACACATAATGACTTGTTTGCATGAAAGGTATTCAAAAAGTTCACGGCGTTTTATGGAGTGGGAGTGAATTTCAACTCCTGGGATCCTGATATTTTGGCTGTTTTTTCTATACAGAATTACCAAGTTTGAAAATGTGTAATGCTGATATTTCAGTGTCACATCACTATTTATTTATATATATATTTGTAAATGAAAATTACAATACATGGCATTAAAGCTGACGCCAATGTGCCATGCATTTAGAGAGCACATAATATAATGAGATTATAATAACAATAAAGACATTGCTATTTATTTAATGACTGTTCATTCAACACTAGTTGAATCTGGCAGGGCTTTTTCAACAGCTGGTCCTATTTGCCTAAAGATCCCATCAAGATGAGACTATTTTATCAATGCTGGTGTTATACAAATAAACGAGTTGATAAAGTAGCCTCTTTAAGATCATCATTTATTTGAATAAAGCTATTTATATTAGTATTTACTTGTCTTATGGAGGGTTGATTACACTTATTACCATATCTATTGATCTCCTTGTCATGATTATCACTATCGTGGAAGAAGACTTATGCTATCTTTCTTTGAAGGTCTAATACTGTCCATTCCAATAATTTACCTTGGATTTCTTAATTGCTTCGAATGCCAAATCTGGTGTAAAATCCAATGGAGTCTGAACG
>JAGVSL010000256.1:0-34585 GCA_022494535.1 Himalopsyche phryganea
AAGCCCCCGTTTGCTGCATACGATTTCGCATTGTTACATCGCTGTGTGCGCTCGTCTCGAAGCGAATCTCTATGATGTGATCTGCTGTTTCACCCCTGCGCAAGCGAATCGTCAGACATATAAGCTATTACTCGCTCTCACTGTGCGCCTTGCAGGTGGTGCGTTTGGCGCCATTTTTGCACTGTGTCATTTTAGTATGTAAGTTATTCCATACAGCTGCGGGCGATCCTCAAGGTCCTCACCCTGCGAAGCTAACTGGTTACCCTGGCGTACCGCAATGCCCGCCTGCATAGAGTGCGATGACCAGGTGCGCAGCAGTGCCTACAGAGCCTAAAGCACTCTCAAAACTGTAGCTGCATACGATTTCGCATTGTTTTATGACGCTGTGTGCGCTCGTCTCGAAGCGAAACTCTATGATAAGATATGCTGTAAGACCTTTGTGTTAAAGCGAATCGTCAGACATATATGGCTAGCTACTCGCTCTCACTGTGCGCCTTACAGGTGGTGCGTTTTGGCGCCATTTTTGCACTGTGTCATTTTAGTATGTAAGTTATTCCATACAGCTGCGGGCGATCCTCAAGGTCGTCACCCTGCGAAGCCAACTGGTAACTCTGGCGTACACGCAGTGCGCCCGCCTGCTTTAAGAGCGCGATGACCAGGTGCGCAACAATGCCTACGCAGGCCTGAAGCACTGTCAAAACTGCTTAGCTGCATACGATTTCGCATTGTTACATCGCGCTGTGTGCGCTCGTCTCGAAAGCGAATCTCTATGATGTGATCTGCTGTTTCACCCCTGCGCAAAAGTAAATCTTCAGACATATATAGCTAGCTACTCGCTCTCACTGTGCGCCTTGCAGGTGGTGCGTTTTGGTGCCATTTTCGCACTGTGTCATTTTAGTATGTAAGTTATTCCATACAGCTGCGGGCGATCCTCAAGGTTGTCACCCTGCGAAGCTAACTGATAACCCTGCCGTACGCAGTGCACCCGCCTGCACTTAGGTGCGATAACCAGGTGCGCAGCAGTGCCTACGCAGGCCTAAAGCACCCCTGCGAAGCTTACTGGTAACCCTGGCGTACACGCAGTGCACCCGCCTGCATTTAGAGTGCGATGACCAGGTGCGCAGCAGTGCCTACGCAGGCCTGAAGCACTCTCAAAACTGTCTAGCTGCATACGATTTCGCATTGTTACATGGCGCTGTGTGCGCTCGTCTCGAATCGAAACTCTTTGATAAGATGTGTTGTTAGACCTTTGTATAAAACTGAATCGTCAGACATATGTTGCTAGCTACTGGCTCTCACTGTGCGCCTTGCAGGTGGTGCGTTTTGGCGTCATTTTCGCACTGTGTAATTTTAGTATGTAAGTTATTCCATACAGCTGCGGGCGATCCTCAAGGTCGTCACCCTGTGAAGCTTATCGATAACCCTGGCGTACACGCAGTGCACCCGCCTGCCATTAGAGTGCGATGACCAGGTGCGCAGCACTGCCTACGCAGGCCTAAAGCACTGTCAAAACTGCTTAGCTGCATACGATTTCGCATTGTTACATCGCGCTGTGTGCGCTCGTCTCGAAGCGAATCTCTATGATGTGATCTGCTGTTTAACCCCTGCGCAAAAGTGAATCTTCAGACATATATAGCTAGCTACTCGCTCTCACTGTGCGCCTTGCAGGTGGTGCGTTTTGGTGCCATTTTCGCACTGTGTCATTTTAGTATGTAAGTTATTCCATACAGCTGCGTGCGATCCTCAAGGTCGTCACCCTGCGAAGCTAACTGGTTACCCTGGCGTACACGCAGTGCACCCGCCTGCACTTAGAGTGCGATGACCAGGTGCGCAGCAGTGCCTACGCAGGCCTAAAGCACTCTCAAAACTGCTTAGCTGCATACGATTTCGCATTGTTTTATGACGCTGTGTGCGCTCGTCTCGAAGCGAAACTCTATGATAAGATATGCTGTTAGACCTTTGTATAAAAGCAAATCGTCAGACATATATAGCTAGCTACTCGCTCTCACTGTGCGCCTTGCAGGTGGTGCGTTTTGGCGTCATTTTCGCACTGTGTAATTTTAGTATGTAAGTTATTCCATACAGCTGCGGGCGATCCTCAAGGTCGTCACCCTGTGAAGCTTATCGATAACCCTAGCGTACACGCAGTGCACCCGCCTGCCATAAGAGTGTGATGACCAGGTGCGCAACAATGCCTACGCAGGCCTGAAGCACTGTCAAAACTGCTTAGCTGCATACGATTTCGCATTGTTACATCGCGCTGTGTGCGCTCGTCTCGAAGCGAATCTCTATGATGTGATCTGCTGTTTCACCCCTGCGCAAAAGTAAATCTTCAGACATATATAGCTAGCTACTCGCTCTCACTGTGCGCCTTGCAGGTGGTGCGTTTTGGTGCCATTTTCGCACTGTGTCATTTTAGTATGTAAGTTATTCCATACAGCTGCGGGCGATCCTCAAGGTTGTCACCCTGCGAAGCTAACTGATAACCCTGCCGTACACGCAGTGCACCCGCCTGCACTTAGAGTGCGATGACCAGGTGCGCAGCAGTGCCTACGCAGGCCTAAAGCACTCTCAAAACTGCTTAGCTGCATACGATTTCGCATTGTTTTATGACGCTGTGTGCGCTCGTCTCGAAGCGAAACTCTATGATAAGATATGCTGTAAGACCTTTGTGTTAAAGCGAATCGTCAGACATATAGCTAGCTACTCGCTCTCACTGTGCGCCTTGCAGGTGGTGCGTTTCGGCGCCATTTTTGCACTGTGTCATTTTAGTATGTAAGTTATTCCATACAGCTGCGGGCGATCCTCAAGGTCCTCACCCTGCGAAGCTAACTGGTTACCCTGGCGTACACGCAGTGCACCCGCCTGCACTTAGAGTGCGATGACCAGGTGCGCAGCAGTGCCTACGCAGGCCTAAAGCACTCTCAAAACTGCTTAGCTGCATACGATTTCGCATTGTTTTATGACGCTGTGTGCGCTCGTCTCGAAGCGAAACTCTATGATAAGATATGCTGTTAGACCTTTGTATAAAAGCGAATCGTCAGACATATATGGCTAGCTACTCGCTCTCACTGTGCGCCTTACAGGTGGTGCGTTTTGGCGCCATTTTTGCACTGTGTCATTTTAGTATGTAAGTTATTCCATACAGCTGCGGGCGATCCTCAAGGTCGTCACCCTGCGAAGCCAACTGGTAACCCTGGCGTACACGCAGTGCACCCGCCTGCTTTAAGAGCGCGATGACCAGGTGCGCAGCAATGCCTACGCAGGCCTGAAGCACTGTCAAAACTGCTTAGCTGCATACGATTTCGCATTGTTACATCGCGCTGTGTGCGCTCGTCTCGAAGCGAATCTCTATGATGTGATCTGCTGTTTCAGCCCTGCGCAAAAGTGAATCTTCAGACATATATAGCTAGCTACTCGCTCTCACTGTGCGCCTTGCAGGTGGTGCGTTTTGGCGCCATTTTCGCACTGTGTCATTTTAGTATGTAAGTTATTCCATACAGCTGCGGGCGATCCTCAAGGTCGTCACCCTGCGAAGCTAACTGATAACCCTGGCGTACACGCAGTGCACCCGCCTGCCATTAGGTGCGATGACCAGGTGCGCAGCAATGCCTACGCAGGCCTGAAAGCACTCTCAAAACTGCTTAGCTGCATACGATTTCGCATTGTTACATGGCGCTGTGTGCACTCGTCTCGAAGCGAAACTCTATGATGTGATCTGCTGTTTTTCACCCCTGCGCAAAAGTGAATCTTCAGACATATATAGCTAGCTACTCGCTCTCACTGTGCGCCTTGCAGGTGGTGCGTTTTGGTGCCATTTTCGCACTGTGTCATTTTATTTTGTAAGTTATTCCATACAGCTGCGGGCGATCCTCAAGGTTGTCACCCTGTGAAACTAACTTATAACCCTGGCGTTCACGCAGTGCACCCGCCTGCACTTAGAGTGTGATGACCAGGTGCGCAACAATGCCTACGCAGGCCTAAAGCACTCTCAAAACTGCTTAGCTGCATACGATTTCGCATTGTTACATGACGCTGTGTGCGCTCGTCTCGAAGCGAAACTCTATGATAAGATATGCTGTTAGACCTTTGTATAAAAGCGAATCGTCAGATATATATAAGCTAGCTACTCGCTCTCACTGTGCGCCTTGCAGGTGGTGCGTTTTGGTGCCATTTTCGCACTGTGTCATTTTTTTTGTAAGTTATTCCATACAGCTGCGGGCGATCCTCAAGGTTGTCACCCTGCGAAGCTAACTTATTACCCTGGCGTACACGCAGTCACCCGCCTGCACAGAGTGCGATGACCAGGTGCGCAGCAGTGCCTACGCAGGCCTAAAGCACTCTCAAAACTGCTTAGCTGCATACGATTTCGCATTGTTTTATGACGCTGTGCGCTCGTCTCGAAGCGAAACTCTATGATAAGATATGCGTTAGACCTTTGTATAAAAAGCGAATCGTCAGACATATATGGCTAGCTACTCGCTCTCACTGTGCGCCTTACAGGTGGTGCGTTTTGGCGCCATTTTTGCACTGTGTCATTTTAGTATGTAAGTTATTCCATACAGCTGCGGGCGATCCTCAAGGTCGTCACCCTGCGAAGCCAACTGGTAACCCTGGCGTACACGCAGTTGCCCGCCTGCTTTAAGAGCGCGATGACCAGGTGCGCAACAATGCCTACGCAGGCCTAAAGCACTCTCAAAACTGCTTAGCTGCATACGATTTCGCATTGTTTTATCGCGCTGTGTGCGCTCGTCTCGAAGCGAATCTCTATGATGTGATCTGCTGTTTCAGCCCTGCGCAAAAGTGAATCTTCAGACATATATAGCTAGCTACTCGCTCTCACTGTGCGCCTTACCCAGGTGGTGCGTTTTGGTGCCATTTTCGCACTGTGTCATTTTAGTATGTAAGTTATTCCATACAGCTGCGGGCGATCCTCAAGGTTGTCACCCTGCAAAGCTAACTGATAACCCTGGCGTACACGCTGTGCACCCGCCTGCCATAGAGTGCGATGACCAGGTGCGCAGCACCCAGCCTACGCAGGCCTGAAGCACTCTCAAAACTGTCTAGCTGCATACGATTTCGCATTGTTACATGGCGCTGTGTGCACTCGTCTCGAAGCAAGAAACTCTATGATGTGATCTGCTGTTTCACCCCTGCGCAAAGTGAATCTTCAGACATATATAGCTAGCTACTCGCTCTCACTGTGCGCCTTGCAGGTGGTGCGTTTTGGTGCCATTTCGCACTGTGTCATTTTATTTTGTAAGTTATTCCATACAGCTGCGGGCGATCCTCAAGGTTGTCACCCTGCGAAGCTAACTTATAACCCTGGCGTACGCACGCAGTGCACCCGCCTGTTTGTGAGTGCGATGACCAGGTGCGCAGCAGTGCTCACACAGGCCTAAGCACTCTCAAAACTGCTTAGCTGCATACGATTTCGCATTGTTACATGACACTGTATTGCGCTCGTCTCGAAGCGAAACTCTATGATAAGATATGCTGTTAGACCTTTAATATAAAAGCGAATCGTCAGATATATATAGCAGCTACTCGCTCTCACTGTGCGCCTTTCAGGTGGTGCGTTTTGGTCCATTTTCGCACTGTGTCATTTTATTTTGTGTTATTCCCTACAGCTGCGGGGGATCCTCAAGGTTGTCACCCTGCGAAGCTCTTATAAACCTGGCGTAAAGCAGTGACCGCCTGCACTTAGAGTGCGATGACCAGGTGCGCAGCAGTGCCTACGCAGGCCTAAAGCACTCTCAAAACTGTGCATACATTTTCCAGTTTTAGAGCTTTGGGGCCTCTCAACGAAATTTGAAAATGCGTTTTCCGGCTCGTCAAAAAAACTAGTAGTTCCCGTGGGCCCTTTATTGGGGGTTTTTCGATTTTTTTACTTTCTTTTGGGTTTTTAAAGTGCGGGCGATTCAAGGGGTCATGGAAGTAATTTACCCGGCGTCCCGGGGCACCCCTGACTTAAGGGGAACCCTGGCCCGGGCCCCCCGGTAAAAACCCCCTGGCAGTGAAAACATTTTGCAGTTTTAGAGCTTTGGGGGTTTCCAAACTCTATGATAAGATTGCTGTTAAACCTTTGTTCAAGCTATATAAATATCTGTTCCCTTGCCCTGAGGGTTTTTTGGGGAATTTCCACTGTGCTTTTAGTTTTGTTTTCCATGCCCGGGGGGCCTAAGGTGGGACCCCCAAGCTTTGGGAACCCAGGTCACCGGGACCCTGATAAATGCGTACCAGGGGCCCCGCCTAACCCAAAACCAAATCCAAAATGCTACGGGTTATTTTATTTTTACTGGGGTGTTCGCTGTTAAGCGCTTTGGGGGTTTTCCCCCCCCGGAAAGGGAAACTTAGGACTTTTTAAGCATCGTCTATTTTCTTCATGGTCTTTTGGGGCCTTTTTGCCTGGCATTTTGATGTGTTATTATAAGTGGGATCCCGTCACCCGCGAACTAAGTAACCCTTCCCCCAGGCCCGCCTGTTAGATGCGATGACCAGGTGCGCAGCAGGCCTTCACGCAGGCCTAAAGCACTCTCAAAACTGCTTAGCTGCGTAAGATTTCGCATTGTTTATGACGCTGTGTGCGCTCGTCTCGAAGCGAAACTCTATGATAAGATATGCTGTTAGACCTTTTTGTATAAAAAGCGAATCGTCAGACATATATAGCTAGCTACTCCGCTCTCACTGTGCGCCTTGCAGGTGGTGCGTTTTGATGCCATTTTTGCACTGTCATTTTTGAGTATGTAAGTTATTCCATACAGCTGCGAGGCGATCCTCAAGGTTGTCACCCTGCGAAGCTAACTGATAACCCTGGCGTACACGCAGTGCACCCGCCTGCACTAAGGTGCGATGACCAGGTGCGCAGCAGTGCCTACGCAGGCCTAAAGCACTCTCAAAACTGCTTAGCTGCATACGATTTCGCATTGTTTTATGACGCTGTGCGCTCGTCTCGAAGCGAAACTCTATGATAAGATATGCTGTTAGACCTTTGTATTAAAGCGAATCGTCAGACATATATACAGCTCCTCGCTCTCACTGTGTGCGCCTTGCAGGTGGTGCGTTTTGGCGCCATTTTGCTGTGTCATTTTTAGTATGTAAGTTATTCCATACAGCTGCGGCGCGATCCTCAGGGTCACCCTGCGAAGCTTACTGGTAACCCTGGCGTACACACAGTGCACCGCCTCTTTAAGAGTGCGATGACCAGGTGCGCAGTGCTACGCAGGCCTAAAGCACTCTCAAAACTGCTTAGCTACATACGATTTCGCATTGTTTTATGACGCTGTGCGCTCGTCTCGAACGAAACTCAATGATGTGATCTGCTGTTTAACCCCTGTATAAAGTAAATCGTCAGATATATATGTAGCTACTCGCTCTCACTGTGCGCCTTGCAGGTGTTGCGTTTTCGTGTCATTTTTGCGCTGTGTAATTTTGGTAATATGGTTATTCCATACAGCTGCGGGCGATGCTCAAGGTCGTCACCCTGTAGAAACTTATCGATAACCCTGGCGTACGCACCCAGTGCCGCCGCATGCCATAGGTGCGATGACCAGGTGCGCAGCTGCCCGCGGGCCCGATCTAAAATGAGCTGCTACGCCCGCTTTTTAACCCGTGTGCCTCGTTCGGGGAAAATTTATAAGAAAACTGTTGCCTTTGAAAACGAACTCAAAATTTAAATAGCTTCCCCTTATTGGGGTTCGGGGGGGCTTTTGGTGCCTTTTCCCCCGGGCGCTTTTTGGGGGGTTTTGGGGGGGTTTTCCTGTCTAAAAGAAATTATATAAGTTTCGGGACCTTTTAAAAAAAATGTCAAATTTTGTCCCCTCACGTGCGCCTTTCGGGGGGGTTTTTTCCATTTTTCACTGGTAAATTTAAATTCCCGGCTGCCGATCCAAGGGGTTACCCTGTGGCTTTTGTCCCGGGGAAAACCCCTGGTGATGGTGGTACCTGCCAGATGCCCCCCAGGCCAAACACTCCCAAAAATTTGCGCTCGTTTGCTTTTCGGGGCTTTGCCTGTTAAAAATTATATAAAAGGTTTTTGGCCTTTTTTAAAAAAGAACGTAGCTTATGTACCTGCTCACGTGCCCGCATGGCTTTTTGGCGTCATTTTTTCACTTTTAAAGAGTAAGTTTTCCAACGCTGCGGGCGATCCCAAGGGGCCCCTGTGGCTTACGAAACCCTGGGTAAGGTACCCCTGAAAGAAATGCGATACCCTGCCAGACTGCCTACGGGCCGGGATTCCCTTTGCGTCATTTCGCATTGTTAATGGGGTTTTTCCTCGCTCGGCGAAACTCAGTGTGGGTTTTTTACCTTTTTATACGAACTGCTTTTGCACCGCTCTTTTGGGCCTTTCAGGTGGCTTTTGGGGTCATTTTTTCCCGGAATTTTTAAAATTATTTTAACCCGATTCAAGGTGTCCCTTGAAAACCAAAACCAAAAGGGGTGCCTTAGGGAGCCATGCCCAATGCCTACGCGGGGGCTGCAAAATGCTTCGCTCATTTCGCATTTTTAATTTTTTTGGTTCCAAAAACCCCGATAAAGGGGTTTTCCTTTTTAAAAAATCGTAACTTTTTTCCCCCCCCGGGCCGCCTTGGGTGGTGCGGGGCCAGCACTGGTTTAATTTTTTTTTTAAGTTACCAACGCTGCCGACCCCAAGGTTGTCCCCTGGAAGCAAAAACCCCGGGAAAAGCGTCACCCCCTGCAAGATCTACCCAATGCCAGCTGCTACCAGGCCTAACCCTTCCCCTTTTTTGCTTTCGCATTGTTTTTATTGTGGTTTCCAAAAAAACTCGGGAAAAATTTTTTTTTAAAAAAACTCAACATAAACTGCTACCGCCTTTACCGCCTTTCAGGGGGGCGTTTTGGGCCATTTTTGCACGGCATTTTTTAAAAATTATTCCCTACGTCGGGGGATTAAGGCTACCCTGGGCTTCTGGAACCGGGAAAAGGGCCTTTTTAAAGCGGATCCGGGGCGCAAATGCCCAGCACCTCACTGTCGTTAATGTGTTTCGCATTTTCACGGCTTTTGGGTTTCCAAAACTCGGGATCTTGGGTTTTACCCCCGCGAAAAGCTGCGTGCGATCCTCAAGGTCGTCACCCTGCGAAGCTAACTGGTTACCCTGGCGTACACGCACCGCACCCGCCTGCACTTAGAGTGCGATGACCAGGTGCGCAGCAGTGCCTACGCAGGCCTAAAGCACTCTCAAAACTGCTTAGCTGCATACGATTTCGCATTGTTTTATGACGCTGTGTGCGCTCGTCTCGAAGCGAAACTCTATGATAAGATATGCTGTTAAACCTTTGTATAAAAGCGAATCGTCAGACATATATAGCTAGCTACTCGCTCTCACTGTGCGCCTTGCAGGTGGTGCGTTTTGGCGCCATTTTTGCACTGTGTCATTTTAGTATGTAAGTTATTCCATACAGCTGCGGGCGATCCTCAAGGTCGTCACCCTGCGAAGCTTACTGGTAACCCTGGCGTACACGCAGTGCACCCGCCTGCATTTAGAGTGCGATGACCAGGTGCGCAGCAGTGCCTACGCAGGCCTGAAGCACTCTCAAAACTGTCTAGCTGCATACGATTTCGCATTGTTACATGGCGCTGTGTGCGCTCGTCTCGAAGCGAAACTCTTTGATAAGATGTGTTGTTAGACCTTTGTATAAAACTGAATCGTCAGACATATGTTACTAGCTACTGGCTCTCACTGTGCGCCTTGCAGGTGGTGCGTTTTGGCGTCATTTTCGCACTGTGTAATTTTAGTATGTAAGTTATTCCATACAGCTGCGGGCGATCCTCAAGGTCGTCACCCTGTGAAGCTTATCGATAACCCTGGCGTACACGCAGTGCACCCGCCTGCCATTAGAGTGCGATGACCAGGTGCGCAGCACTGCCTACGCAGGCCTAAAGCACTGTCAAAACTGCTTAGCTGCATACGATTTCGCATTGTTACATCGCGCTGTGTGCGCTCGTCTCGAAGCGAATCTCTATGATGTGATCTGCTGTTTAACCCCTGCGCAAGAAGTGAATCGTCAGACATATATAGCTAGCTACTCGCTCTCACTGTGCGCCTTGCAGGTGGTGCGTTTTGGTGCCATTTTCGCACTGTGTCATTTTAGTATGAAAGTTATTCCATACAGCTGCGGGCGATCCTCAAGGTCGTCACCCTGCGAAGCTAACTGGTTACCCTGGCGTACACGCAGTGCACCCGCCTGCACTTAGAGTGCGATGACCAGGTGCGCAGCAGTGCCTACGCAGGCCTAAAGCACTCTCAAAACTGCATAGCTGCATACGATTTCGCATTGTTTTATGACGCTGTGTGCGCTCGTCTCGAAGCGAAACTCTATGATAAGATATGCTGTAAGACCTTTGTATATAAGCGAATCGTAAGACATATAAAGCTAGCTACTCGCTCTCACTGTGCGCCTTGCAGGTGGTGCGTTTTGGCGCCATTTTTGCACTGTGTCATTTTAGTATGTAAGTTACTGCGAAGCCAACTGGTAACTCTGGCGTACACGCAGTGCACCCGCCTGCTTTAAGAGCGCGATGACCAGGTGCGCAACAATGCCTACGCAGGCCTGAAGCACTGTCAAAACTGCTTAGCTGCATACGATTTCGCATTGTTACATGACGCTGTGTGCGCTCGTCTCGAAGCGAATCTCTATGATGTGATCTGCTGTTTCACCCCTGCGCAAAAGTAAATCTTCAGACATATATAGCTAGCTACTCGCTCTCACTGTGCGCCTTGCAGGTGGTGCGTTTTGGTGCCATTTTCGCACTGTGTCATTTTAGTATGTAAGTTATTCCATACAGCTGCGGGCGATCCTCAAGGTTGTCACCCTGCGAAGCTAACTGATAACCCTGCCGTACACGCAGTGCACCCGCCTGCACTTAGAGTGCGATGACCAGGTGCGCAGCAGAGCCTACGCAGGCCTAAAGCACTCTCAAAACTGCTTATCTGCATACGATTTCGCATTGTTTTATGACGCTGTGTGCGCTCGTCTCGAAGCGAAACTCTCTGATAAGATATGCTGTTAAACCTTTGTATAAAAGCGAATCGTCAGACATATATAGCTAGCTACTCGCTCTCACTGTGCGCCTTGCAGGTGGTGCGTTTTGGCGCCATTTTTGCACTGTGTCATTTTAGTATGTAAGTTATTCCATACAGCTGCGGGCGATCCTCAAGGTCGTCACCCTGCGAAGCTTACTGGTAACCCTGGCGTACACTCAGTGCACCCGCCTGCATTTAGAGTGCGATGACCAGGTGCGCAGCAGTGCCTACGCAGGCCTGAAGCACTCTCAAAACTGTCTAGCTGCATACGATTTCGCATTGTTACATGGCGCTGTGTGCGCTCGTCTCGAAGCGAAACTCTTTGATAAGATGTGTTTTTAGACCTTTGTATAAAACTGAATCGTCAGACATATGTTGCTAGCTACTGGCTCTCACTGTGCGCCTTGCAGGTGGTGCGTTTTGGCGCAATTTTCGCACTGTGTAATTTTAGTATGTAAGTTATTCCATACAGCTGCGGGCGATCCTCAAGGTCGTCACCCTGTGAAGCTTATCGATAACCCTGGCGTACACGCAGTGCACCCGCCTGCCATTAGAGTGCGATGACCAGGTGCGCAGCAGTGCCTACGCAGGCCTAAAGCACTCTCAAAACTGCTTAGCTGCATACGATTTCGCATTGTTACATCGCGCTGTGTGCGCTCGTCTCGAAGCGAATCTCTATGATGTGATCTGCTGTTAAACCCCTGCGCAAAAGTGAATCTTCAGACATATATAGCTAGCTACTCGCTCTCACTGTGCGCCTTGCAGGTGGTGCGTTTTGGTGCCATTTTCGCACTGTGTCATTTTAGTATGTAAGTTATTCCATACAGCTGCGTGCGATCCTCAAGGTCGTCACCCTGCGAAGCTAACTGATAACCCTGCCGTACACGCAGTGCACCCGCCTGCACTTAGAGTGCGATGACCAGGTGCGCAGCAGTGCCTACGCAGGCCTAAAGCACTCTCAAAACTGCTTAGCTGCATACGATTTCGCATTGTTTTATGACGCTGTGTGCGCTCGTCTCGATGCGAAACTCTATGATAAGATATGCTGTTAGACCTTTGTATAAAAGCGAATCGTCAGACATATATAACTAGCTACTCGCTCTCACTGTGCGCCTTGCAGGTGGTGCGTTTTGGCGCCATTTTTGCACTGTGTCATTTAGAGTATGTAAGTTATTCCATACAGCTGCGGGCGATCCTCAAGGTCGTCACCCTGCGAAGCTAACTGGTTACCCTGGCGTACACGCAGTGCACCTGCCTGCACTTAGAGTGCGATGACCAGGTGCGCAAGAGTGCCTACGCAGGCCTAAAGCACTCTCAAAACTGCTTAGCTGCATACGATTTCGCATTGTTTTATGACGCTGTGTGCGCTCGTCTCGAAGCGAAACTCTATGATAAGATATGCTGTTAGACCTTTGTATAAAAGCAAATCGTCAGACATATATAGCTAGCTACTCGCTCTCACTGTGCGCCTTGCAGGTGGTGTGTTTTGGCGTCATTTTCGCACTGTGTAATTTTAGTATGTAAGTTATTCCATACAGCTGCGGGCGATCCTCAAGGTCGTCACCCTGTGAAGCTTATCGATAACCCTAGCGTACACGCAGTGCACCCGCCTGCCATAAGAGTGCGATGACCAGGTGCGCAGCACAGCCTACGCAGGCCTGAAGCACTCTCAAAACTGTCTAGCTGCATACGATTTCGCATTGTTACATGGCGCTGTGTGCGCTCGTCTCGAAGCAAAACTCTATGATAAGATGTGTTGTTAGACCTTTGTATAAAAGCAAATCGTCAGACATATATAGCTAGCTACTCGCTCTCACTGTGCGCCTTGCAGGTGGTGCGTTTTGGCGTCATTTTCGCACTGTGTAATTTTAGTATGTAAGTTATTCCATACAGCTGCGGGCGATCCTCAAGGTCGTCACCCTGTGAAGCTTATCGATAACCCTAGCGTACACGCAGTGCACCCGCCTGCCATAAGAGTGCGATGACCAGGTGCGCAGCACAGCCTACGCAGGCCTGAAGCACTCTCAAAACTGTCTAGCTGCATACGATTTCGCATTGTTACATGGCGCTGTGTGCGCTCGTCTCGAAGCGAATCTCTATGATGACCTTTGATCTGCTGTTTCACCCCTGCGCAAAAGTGAATCTTCAGACATATATAGCTAGCTACTCGCTCTCACTGTGCGCCTTGCAGGTGGTGCGTTTTGATGCCATTTTTGCACTGTGTCATTTTAGTATGTAAGTTATTCCATACAGCTGCGGGCGATCCTCAAGGTCGTCACCCTGCGAAGCCAACTGGTAACCCTGGCGTACACGCAGTGCACCCGCCTGCTTTAAGAGCGCGATGACCAGGTGCGCAACAATGCCTACGCAGGCCTGAAGCACTGTCAAAACTGCTTAGCTGCATACGATTTCGCATTGTTACATCGCGCTGTGTGCGCTCGTCTCGAAGCGAATCTCTATGATGTGATCTGCTGTTTCACCCCTGCGCAAAAGTGAATCTTCAGACATATATAGCTAGCTACTCGCTCTCACTGTGCGCCTTGCAGGTGGTGCGTTTTGGTGCCATTTTCGCACTGTGTCATTTTATTTTGTAAGTTATTCCATACAGCTGCGGGCGATCCTCAAGGTTGTCACCCTGCGAAGCTAACTGATAACCCTGGCGTACACGCAGTGCACCCGCCTGCACTAAGAGTGCGATGACCAGGTGCGCAGCAGTGCCTACGCAGGCCTAAAGCACTCTCAAAACTGCTTAGCTGAATACGATATCGCATTGTTTTATGACGCTGTGTGCGCTCGTCTCGAAGCGAAACTCTATGATAAGATATGCTGTTAGACCTTTGTATAAAAGCGAATCGTCAGATATATATAGCTAGCTACTCGCTCTCACTGTGCGCCTTGCAGGTGGTGCGTTTTGGCGCAATTTTCGCACTGTGTCATTTTAGTATGTAAGTTATTCCATACAGCTGCGGGCGATCCTCAAGGTCGTCACCCTGCGAAGCTTACTGGTAACCCTGGCGTACACGCAGTGCACCCGCCTGCTTTAAGAGTGCGATGACCAGGTGCGCAGCAGTGCCTACGCAGGCCTAAAGCACTCTCAAAACTGCTTAGCTGCATACGATTTCGCATTGTTACATCGCGCTGTGTGCGCTCGTCTCGAAGCGAATCTCTATGATGTGATCTGCTGTTTCACCCCTGCGCAAAAGTGAATCTTCAGACATATATAGCTAGCTACTCGCTCTCACTGTGGGCCTTGCAGGTGGTGCGTTTTGGTGCCATTTTCGCACTGTGTCATTTTAGTATGTAAGTTATTCCATACAGCTGCGGGCGATCCTCAAGGTTGTCACCCTGCGAAGCTAACTGATAACCCTGGCGTACACGCAGTGCACCCGCCTGCACTTAGAGTGCGATGACCAGGTGCGCAGCAGTGCCTACGCAGGCCTAAAGCACTCTCAAAACTGCTTAGCTGTATACGATTTCGCATTGTTTTATGACGCTGTGTGCGCTCGTCTCGAAGCGAAACTCTATGATAAGATATGCTGTTAGACCTTTGTATAAAAGCGAATCGTCAGATATATATAGCTAGCTACTCGCTCTCACTGTGCGCCTTGCAGGTGGTGCGTTTTGGTGCCATTTTCGCACTGTGTCATTTTATTTTGTAAGTTATTCCATACAGCTGCGGGCGATCCTCAAGGTTGTCACCCTGCGAAGCTAACTGATAACCCTGGCGTACACGCAGTACACCCGCCTGCACTTAGAGTGCGATGACCAGGTGCGCAGCAGTGCCTTCGCAGGCCTAAAGCACTCTCAAAACTGCTTAGCTGCATAAGATTTCGCATTGTTACATGACGCTGTGTGCGCTCGTCTCGAAGCGAAACTCTATGATAAGATATGCTGTTAGACCTTTGTATAAAAGCGAATCGTCAGATATATATAGCTAGCTACTCGCTCTCACTGTGCGCCTTGCAGGTGGTGCGTTTTGGTGCCATTTCGCACTGTGTCATTTTATTTTGTAAGTTATTCCATACAGCTGCGGGCGATCCTCCAAGGTTGTCACCCTGCGAAGCTAACTTATAACCCTGGCGTACACGCAGTGCACCCGCCTGCTTTAAGAGTGCGATGACCAGGTGCGCAGCAGTGCCTACGCAGGCCTAAAGCACTCTCAAAACTGCTTAGCTGCATACGATATCGCATTGTTTATGACGCTGCGTGCGCTCGTCCTCCGAAGCGAAACTCTATGATAAGATATGCTGTTAGACCTTTGTATAAAAGCGAATCGTCAGACATATATAGCTAGCTACTCGCTCTCACTGTGCGCCTTGCAGGTGGTGCGTTTTGGCGCAATTTTCGCACTGTGTCATTTTAGTATGTAAGTTATTCCATACAGCTGCGGGCGATCCTCAAGGTCGTCACCCTGCGGAAGCTTACTGGTAACCCTGGCGTACACGCAGTGCACCCGCCTGCTGCTTTAAGAGTGCGATGACCAGGTGCGCAGCAGTGCCTACACAGGCCTAAAGCACTCTCAAAACTGCTTAGCTGCATACGATTTCGCATTGTTACATAGCGCTGTTGTGCGCTCGTCTCGAAGCGAAACTCTATGATGTGATCTGCTGTTTCACCCCTGCGCAAAAGTGAATCTTCAGACATATATAGCTAGCTACTCGCTCTCACTGTGCGCCTTGCAGGTGTTGCGTTTTTGGTGCCATTTTCGCACTGTGTCATTTTAGTATGTAAGTTATTGCATACAGCTGCGGGCGATCCTCAAGGTTGTCACCCTGCGAAGCTAACTGATAACCCTGGCGTACACGCAGTGCACCCGCCTGCACTTAGAGTGCGATGACCAGGTGCGCAGCAGTGCCTACGCAGGCCTAAAGCACTCTCAAAACTGCTTAGCTGCATACGATTTCGCATTGTTTTATGACGCTGTGTGCGCTCGTCTCGAAGCGAAACTCTATGATAAGATATGCTGTTAGACCTTTGTATAAAAGCGAATCGTCAGACATATATAGCTAGCTACTCGCGCTCACTGTGCGCCTTGCAGGTGGTGCGTTTTGGCGCAATTTTCGCACTGTGTCATTTTAGTATGTAAGTAATTCCATACAGCTGCGGGCGATCCTCAAGGTCGTCACCCTGCGAAGCTAACTATTAACCCTGGCGTACACGCAGTGCACCCGCCTGCACTTTAAGAGTGCGATGACCAGGTGCGCAGCAGTGCCTACGCAGGCCTAAAGCACTCTCAAAACTGCTTAGCTGCATACGATTTCGCATTGTTACATGACGCTGTGTGCGCTCGTCTCGAAGCGAAACTCTATGATAAGATATGCTGTTAGACCTTTGTATAAAAGCGAATCGTCAGATATATAGCTAGCTACTCGCTCTCACTGTGCGCCTTGCAGGTGGTGCGTTTTGGCGCCATTTTTGCACTGTGTCATTTTAGTATGTAAGTTATTCCATACAGCTGCGGGCGATCCTCAAGGTCGTCACCCTGCGAAGCTAACTGGTAACCCTGGCGTACACGCAGTGCACCCGCCTGCACTAAGAGTGCGATGACCAGGTGCGCAGCAGTGCCTACGCAGGCCTAAAGCACTGTCAAAACTGCTTAGCTGCATACGATTTCGCATTGTTACATGCGCTGTGTGCGCTCGTCTCGAAGCGAAACTCTGATGATAAGATATGTTTAAGACCCTGCGCAAAAGTGAATCTTCAGACATATATAGCTAGCTACTCGCTCTCACTGTGCGCCTTGCAGGTGGTGCGTTTTGCGCCATTTTTGCACTGTGTCATTTTAGTATGTAAGTTATTCCATACAGCTGCGGGCGATCCTCAAGGTTGTCACCCTGCGAAGCTAACTGATAACCCTGGCGTACACGCAGTGCACCCGCCTGCACTTAGAGTGCGATGACCAGGTGCGCAGCAGTGCCTACGCAGGCCTAAAGCACTCTCAAAACTGCTTAGCTGCATACGATTTCGCATTGTTTTATGACGCTGTGTGCGCTCGTCTCGAAGCGAAACTCTATGATAAGATATGCTGTTAGACCTTTGCGCAAAAGTGAATCGTCAGACATATATAGCTAGCTACTCGCTCTCACTGTGCGCCTTGCAGGTGGTGCGTTTTGGTGCCATTTTCGCACTGTGTCATTTTAGTATGTAAGTTATTCCATACAGCTGCGGGCGATCCTCAAGGTTGTCACCCTGCGAAGCTAACTGATAACCCTGGCGTTCACGCAGTGCACCCGCCTGCACTTAGAGTGCGATGACCAGGTGCGCAGCAGTGCCTACGCAGGCCTAAAGCACTCTCAAAACTGCTTAGCTGCATACGATTTCGCATTGTTTTATGACGCTGTGTGCGCTCGTCTCGAAGCGAAACTCTATGATAAGATATGCTGTTAGACCTTGTATAAAAGCGAATCGTCAGACATATATAGCTAGCTACTCGCTCACTGTGCGCCTTGCAGGTGGTGCGTTTTGGCGCCATTTTTGCACTGTGTCATTTTAGTATGTAAGTTATTCCATACAGCTGCGGGCGATCCTCAAGGTCGTCACCCTGCGAAGCTAACTGGTAACCCTGGCGTACACGCAGTGCACCGCCTGCACTTAGAGTGCGATGACCAGGTGCGCAGCAGTGCCTACGCAGGCCTAAAGCACTCTCAAAACTGCTTAGCTGCATACGATTTCGCATTGTTTTATGACGCTGTGTGCGCTCGTCTCGAAGCGAAACTCTATGATAAGATATGCTGTTAGACCTTTGTATAAAAGCGAATCGTCAGACATATATAGCTAGCTACTCGCTCTCACTGTGCGCCTTGCAGGTGGTGCGTTTTGGCGCCATTTTTGCACTGTGTCATTTTAGTATGTAAGTTATTCCATACAGCTGCGGGCGATCCTCAAGGTCGTCACCCTGCGAAGCTAACTGGTAACCCTGGCGTACACGCAGTGCACCCGCCTGCACTTAGAGTGCGATGACCAGGTGCGCAGCAGTGCCTACGCAGGCCTAAAGCACTCTCAAAACTGCTTAGCTGCATACGATTTCGCATTGTTTTATGACGCGCTGTGCGCTCGTCTCGAAGCGAAACTCTATGATAAGATATGCTGTTTCACCTTTGCGCAAAAGTGAATCTTCAGACATATATAGCTAGCTACTCGCTCTCACTGTGCGCCTTGCAGGTGGTGCGTTTTGGTGCCATTTTCGCACTGTGTCATTTTAGTATGTAAGTTATTCCATACAGCTGCGGGCGATCCTCAAGGTTGTCACCCTGCGAAGCTAACTGATAACCCTGGCGTACACGCAGTGCACCCGCCTGCACTTAGAGTGCGATGACCAGGTGCGCAGCAGTGCCTTCGCAGGCCTAAAGCACTCTCAAAACTGCTTAGCAGGTGGTGCATGCATTGTTTTATTTTGTAAGTTATTCCACGCTGCGGGCGATTGTCACGAAGCGAAACTGCTATGACGCTGCACCCGCCTGATGTCTCGAAGCGAAACTCTATGAAAAGAAATAGCTGCAGACGATTTGTATTTATGAGCTGTGTGCGCTCAGACGAAACTCTATGATAAGATATAGACCTTTGTATAAAAGCAAATCGTCAGACATATATAGCTAGCTACTCGCTCTCACTGTGCGCCTTGCAGGTGGTGCGTTTTGGCGCCATTTTTGCACTGTGTCATTTTAGTATGTAAGTTATTCCATACAGCTGCGGGCGATCCTCAAGGTCGTCACCCTGCGAAGCTAACTGGTTACCCTGGCATACACGCTGTGCACCCGCCTGCCTTTTAGGAGTGCGATGACCAGGTGCGCAGCAGTGCCTACGCAGGCCTAAAGCACTCTCAAAACTGCTTAGCTGAATACGATTTCGCATTGTTTTATGACGCTGTGTGCGCTCGTCTCGAAGCGAAACTCTATGATAAGATATGCTGTTAAACCTTTGTATAAAAGCGAATCGTCAGATATATATAGCTATCTACTCGCTCTCACTGTGCGCCTTGCAGGTGGTGCGTTTTGGCGCAATTTTCGCACTGTGTCATTTTAGTATGTAAGTTATTCCATACAGCTGCGGGCGATCCTCAAGGTCGTCACCCTGCGAAGCTTACTGGTAACCCTAGCGTACACGCAGTGCACCCGCCTGCCATAAGAGTACGATGACCAGGTGCGCAGCACAGCCTACGCAGGCCTGAAGCACTCTCAAAACTGTCTAGCTGCATACGATTTCGCATTGTTACATGGCGCTGTGTGCGCTCGTCTCGAAGCGAAACTCTATGATGTGATCTGCTGTTTCACCCCTGCGCAAAAGTGAATCTTCAGACATATATAGCTAGCTACTCGCTCTCACTGTGCGCCTTGCAGGTGGTGCGTTTTGGTGCCATTTTCGCACTGTGTCATTTTATTTTGTAAGTTATTCCATACAGCTGCGGGCGATCCTCAAGGTTGTCACCCTGCGAAGCTAACTGATAACCCTGGCGTACACGCAGTGCACCCGCCTGCACTTAGAGTGCGATGACCAGGTGCGCAGCAGTGCCTTCGCAGGCCTAAAGCACTCTCAAAACTGCTTAGCTGCATAAGATTTCGCATTGTTTTATGACGCTGTGTGCGCTTGTCTCGAAGCGAAACTCTATGATAAGATATGCTGTTAGACCTTTGTATAAAAGCGAATCGTCAGACATATATAGCTAGCTACTCGCTCTCACTGTGCGCCTTGCAGGTGGTGCGTTTTGGCGCCATTTTTGCACTGTGTCATTTTAGTATGTAAGTTATTCCATATAGCTGCAGGCGATCCTCAAGGTCGTCACCCTGCGAAGCTAACTGGTTACCCTGGCGTACACGCAGTGCACCCGCATGCCATTAGACTGTGATGACTAGGTGCGCAGCATTGCCTACGCAGGCCTGAAGCACTCTCAAAACTGTCTAGCTGCATACGATTTCGCATTGTTTTATGACGCTGTGTGCGCTCGTCTCGAAGCGAAACTCTATGATAAGATATGCTGTTAGACCTTTGTATAAAAGCGAATCGTCAGACATATATAGCTAGCTACTCGCTCTCACTGTGCGCCTTACAGGTGGTGCGTTTTGGCGCCATTTTTGCACTGTGTCATTTTAGTATGTAAGTTATTCCATACAGCTGCGGGCGATCCTCAAGGTCGTCACCCTGCGAAGCTAACTGGTAACCCTGGCGTACACGCAGTGCACCCGCCTGCACTAAGAGCGCGATGACCAGGTGCGCAGCAATGCCTACGCAGGCCTGAAGCACTGTCAAAACTGCTTAGCTGCATACGATTTCGCATTGTTACATCGCGCTGTGTGCGCTCGTCTCGAAGCAAATCTCTAAGAGCTAGCTACTAGCTACTCTCACTGTGCGCCTTGCAGGTGGTGCGTTTTGGCGCCATTTTTGCACTGTGTCATTTTAGTATGTAAGTTATTCCATACAGCTGCGGGCGATCCTCAAGGTCGTCACCCTGCGAAGCTAACTGGTAACCCTGGCGTACACGCTGTGCACCCGCCTGCACTTAGAGTGCGATGACCAGGTGCGCAGCAGTGCCTACGCAGGCCTAAAGCACTCTCAAAACTGCTTAGCTGAATACGATTTCGCATTGTTTTATGACGCTGTGTGCGCTCGTCTCGAAGCGAAACTCTATGATAAGGTATGCTGTTAAACCTTTGTATAAAAGCGAATCGTCAGATATATATAGCTAGCTACTCGCGCTCACTGTGCGCCTTGCAGGTGGTGCGTTTTGGCGCAATTTTCGCACTGTGTCATTTTAGTATGTAAGTTATTCCATACAGCTGCGGGCGATCCTCAAGGTCGTCACCCTGCGAAGCTTACTGGTAACCCTGGCGTACACGCAGTGCACCCGCCTGCACTAAGAGCGCGATGACCAGGTGCGCAGCAGTGCCTACGCAGGCCTAAAGCACTCTCAAAACTGCTTAGCTGAATACGATATCGCATTGTTTTATGACGCTGTGTGCGCTCGTCTCGAAGCGAAACTCTATGATGTGATCTGCTGTTTCACCCCTGCGCAAAAGTGAATCTTCAGACATATATAGCTAGCTACTCGCTCTCACTGTGCGCCTTGCAGGTGGTGCGTTTTGGTGCCATTTTCGCACTGTGTCATTTTATTTTGTAAGTTATTCCATACAGCTGCGGGCGATCCTCAAGGTTGTCACCCTGCGAAGCTAACTTATAACCCTGGCGTACACGCAGTGCACCCGCCTGCACTTAGAGTGCGATGACCAGGTGCGCAGCAGTGCCTACGCAGGCCTAAAGCACTCTCAAAACTGCTTAGCTGCATACGATTTCGCATTGTTTTATGACGCTGTGTGCGCTCGTCTCGAAGCGAAACTCTATGATAAGATATGCTGTTAGACCTTTGTATAAAAGCAAATCGTCAGACATATATAGCTAGCTACTCGCTCTCACTGTGCGCCTTGCAGGTGGTGCGTTTTGGCGCCATTTTTGCACTGTGTCATTTTAGTATGTAAGTTATTCCATACAGCTGCGGGCGATCCTCAAGGTCGTCACCCTGCGAAGCTAACTGGTTACCCTGGCATACACGCTGTGCACCCGCCTGCACTTAGAGTGCGATGACCAGGTGCGCAGCAGTGCCTACGCAGGCCTAAAGCACTCTCAAAACTGCTTAGCTGAATACGATTTCGCATTGTTTTATGACGCTGTGTGCGCTCGTCTCGAAGCGAAACTCTATGATAAGATATGCTGTTAAACCTTTGTATAAAAGCGAATCGTCAGATATATATAGCTATCTACTCGCTCTCACTGTGCGCCTTGCAGGTGGTGCGTTTTGGCGCAATTTTCGCACTGTGTCATTTTAGTATGTAAGTTATTCCATACAGCTGCGGGCGATCCTCAAGGTCGTCACCCTGCGAAGCTTACTGGTAACCCTAGCGTACACGCAGTGCACCCGCCTGCCATAAGAGTACGATGACCAGGTGCGCAGCACAGCCTACGCAGGCCTGAAGCACTCTCAAAACTGTCTAGCTGCATACGATTTCGCATTGTTACATGGCGCTGTGTGCGCTCGTCTCGAAGCGAAACTCTATGATGTGATCTGCTGTTTCACCCTGCGCAAAAGTGAATCTTCAGACATATATAGCTAGCTACTCGCTCTCACTGTGCGCCTTGCAGGTGGTGCGTTTTGGTGCCATTTTCGCACTGTGTCATTTTATTTTGTAAGTTATTCCATACAGCTGCGGGCGATCCTCAAGGTTGTCACCCTGCGAAGCTAACTGATAACCCTGGCGTACACGCAGTGCACCCGCCTGCACTTAGAGTGCGATGACCAGGTGCGCAGCAGTGCCTTCGCAGGCCTAAAGCACTCTCAAAACTGCTTAGCTGCATAAGATTTCGCATTGTTTTATGACGCTGTGTGCGCTTGTCTCGAAGCGACCCTGCGAAGCTAACTGGTAACCCTGGCGTACACGCAGTGCACCCGCCTGCACTAAGAGTGCGATGACCAGGTGCGCAGCAGTGCCTACGCAGGCCTAAAGCACTCTCAAAACTGCTTAGCTGCATACGATTTCGCATTGTTTTATGACGCTGTGTGCGCTCGTCTCGAAGCGAAACTCTATGATAAGATATGCTGTTAGACCTTTGTATAAAAGCGAATCGTCAGACATATATAGCTAGCTACTCGCTCTCACTGTGCGCCTTGCAGGTGGTGCGTTTTGGCGCCATTTTTGCACTGTGTCATTTTAGTATGTAAGTTATTCCATACAGCTGCGGGCGATCCTCAAGGTCGTCACCCTGCGAAGCTAACTGGTAACCCTGGCGTACACGCAGTGCACCCGCCTGCACTAAGAGTGCGATGACCAGGTGCGCAGCAGTGCCTACGCAGGCCTAAAGCACTCTCAAAACTGCTTAGCTGCATACGATTTCGCATTGTTTTATGACGCTGTGTGCGCTCGTCTCGAAGCGAAACTCTATGATAAGATATGCTGTTAGACCTTTGTATAAAAGTGAATCGTCAGACATATATAGCTAGCTACTCGCTCACTGTGCGCCTTGCAGGTGGTGCGTTTTGGCGCCATTTTTGCACTGTGTCATTTTAGTATGTAAGTTATTCCATACAGCTGCGGGCGATCCTCAAGGTCGTCACCCTGCGAAGCTAACTGGTAACCCTGGCGTACACGCAGTGCACCCGCCTGCACTTAGAGTGCGATGACCAGGTGCGCAGCAGTGCCTACGCAGGCCTAAAGCACTCTCAAAACTGCTTAGCTGCATACGATTTCGCATTGTTTTATGACGCTGTGTGCGCTCGTCTCGAAGCGAAACTCTATGATAAGATATGCTGTTAGACCATTGCGCAAAAGTGAATCTTCAGACATATATAGCTAGCTACTCGCTCTCACTTTGCGCCTTGCAGGTGGTGCGTTTTGGTGCCATTTTCGCACTGTGTCATTTTAGTATGTAAGTTATTCCATACAGCTGCGGGCGATCCTCAAGGTTGTCACCCTGCGAAGCTAACTGGTAACCCTGGCGTACACGCAGTGCACCCGCCTGCACTTAGAGTGCGATGACCAGGTGCGCAGCAGTGCCTACGCAGGCCTAAAGCACTCTCAAAACTGCTTAGCTGCATACGATTTCGCATTGTTTTATGACGCTGTGTGCGCTCGTCTCGAAGCGAAACTCTATGATAAGATATGCTGTTAGACCTTTGTATAAAAGCGAATCGTCAGATATATATAGCTAGCTACTCGCTCTCACTGTGCGCCTTGCAGGTGGTGCGTTTTGGCGCCATTTTCGCACTGTGTCATTTTAGTATGTAAGTTATTCCATACAGCTGCGGGCGATCCTCAAGGTCGTCACCCTGCGAAGCTAACTGGTAACCCTGGCGTACACGCAGTGCACCCGCCTGCTTTAAGAGTGCGATGACCAGGTGCGCAGCAGTGCCTACGCAGGCCTAAAGCACTCTCAAAACTGCTTAGCTGCATACGATTTCGCATTGTTACATGACGCTGTGTGCGCTCGTCTCGAAGCGAAACTATGATAAGATATGCTGTTAGACCTTTGTATAAAAGCGAATCGTCAGACATATATAGCTAGCTACTCGCTCACTGTGCGCCTTGCAGGTGGTGCGTTTTGGTGCCATTTTCGCACTGTGTCATTTTAGTATGTAAGTTATTGCATACAGCTGCGGGCGATCCTCAAGGTTGTCACCCTGCGAAGCTAACTGATAACCCTGGCGTACACGCAGTGCACCCGCCTGCACTTAGAGTGCGATGACCAGGTGCGCAGCAGTGCCTACGCAGGCCTAAAGCACTCTCAAAACTGCTTAGCTGCATACGATTTCGCATTGTTTTATGACGCTGTGTGCGCTCGTCTCGAAGCGAAACTCTATGATAAGATATGCTGTTAGACCTTTGTATAAAAGCGAATCGTCAGACATATATAGCTAGCTACTCGCTCTCACTGTGCGCCTTGCAGGTGGTGCGTTTTGGCGCCATTTTTGCACTGTGTCATTTTAGTATGTAAGTTATTCCATACAGCTGCGGGCGATCCTCAAGGTCGTCACCCTGCGAAGCTAACTGGTTACCCTGGCGTACACGCAGTGCACCCGCCTGCACTTAGAGTGCGATGACCAGGTGCGCAGCAGTGCCTACGCAGGCCTAAAGCACTCTCAAAACTGCTTAGCTGCATACGATTTCGCATTGTTTTATGACGCTGTGTGCGCTCGTCTCGAAGCGAAACTCTATGATAAGATATGCTGTTAGACCTTTGTATAAAAGCGAATCGTCAGACATATATAGCTAGCTACTCGCTCACTGTGCGCCTTACAGGTGGTGCGTTTTGGCGCCATTTTCGCACTGTGTCATTTTTAGTATGTAAGTTATTCCATACAGCTGCGGGCGATCCTCAAGGTCGTCACCCTGCTGAAGCAAGAGCGCGATGACCAACCCTGGCGTACACGCAGTGCACCCGCCTGCATAAGAGTGCGATGACCAGGTGCGCAGTGCCTACGCAGGCCTAAAGCACTCTCAAAACTGCTTAGCTAGCTACGATTTCGCATTGTTACGATGGTGCGTTTTGGTGTTACACTGGTCGCTGTGTGCGCTCGTCTCGGCGCGAAACTCTATGATAAGATATGCTGTTTCAGACCTTTGCATAAAGTGCGAACCAGATCGCAGACATATATACGCAGGCCTAACTCGCTCTCACTGTGCGCCTTGCAGGTGGTGCGTTTGGTGCCATTTTCGCACTGTGTCCTTTGTTTAGTATGTAAGTTATAGCATACAGCTGCGGGCGATCCTCAAGGTTGTCACCCTGCGAAGCTAACTGATAACCCTGGCGTACACGCAGTCGTCACCCGCCTGTTACCCTTAGAGCAGTGATGACCAGGTGCGCAGCAGTGCCTACGCAGGCCTAAAGCACTCTCAAAACTGCTTAGCTGCATACGATTTCGCATTGTTTTATGACGCTGTGTGCGCTCGTCTCGAAGCGAAACTCAGTTATTCCATACAGCTGCGGGCGATCCTCAAGGTCGTCACCCTGCGAAGCTAACTGGTAACCCTGGCGTACACGCAGTGCACCCGCCTGCACTAAGAGTGCGATGACCAGGTGCGCAGCAGTGCCTACGCAGGCCTAAAGCACTCTCAAAACTGCTTAGCTGCATACGATTTCGCATTGTTACATGACGCTGTGTGCGCTCGTCTCGAAGCGAAACTCTATGATAAGATATGCTGTTAGACCTTTGTATAAAAGTGAATCGTCAGACATATATAGCTAGCTACTCGCTCTCACTGTGCGCCTTGCAGGTGGTGCGTTTTGGTGCCATTTTCGCACTGTGTCATTTTAGTATGTAAGTTATTGCATACAGCTGCGGGCGATCCTCAAGGTTGTCACCCTGCGAAGCTAACTGATAACCCTGGCGTACACGCAGTGCACCGCCTGCACTAAGAGTGCGATGACCAGGTGCGCAGCAGTGCCTACGCAGGCCTAAAGCACTCTCAAAACTGCTTAGCTGCATACGATTTCGCATTGTTTTATGACGCTGTGTGCGCTCGTCTCGAAGCGAAACTCTATGATAAGATATGCTGTTAGACCTTTGTATAAAAGCGAATCGTCAGATATATATAGCTTGCTACTCGCTCTCACTGTGCGCCTTGCAGGTGGTGCGTTTTGGCGCAATTTTCGCACTGTGTCATTTTAGTATGTAAGTAATTCCATACAGCTGCGGGCGATCCTCAAGGTCGTCACCCTGCGAAGCTAACTGGTAACCCTGGCGTACACGCAGTGCACCCGCCTGCTTTAAGAGTGCGATGACCAGGTGCGCAGCAGTGCCTACGCAGGCCTAAAGCACTCTCAAAACTGCTTAGCTGCATACGATTTCGCATTGTTACATGACGCTGTGTGCGCTCGTCTCGAAGCGAAACTCTATGATAAGATATGCTGTTAGACCTTTGTATAAAAGCGAATCGTCAGACATATATAGCTAGCTACTCGCTCTCACTGTGCGCCTTACAGATGGTGCGTTTTGGCGCCATTTTTGCACTGTGTCATTTTAGTATGTAAGTTATTCCATACAGCTGCGGGCGATCCTCAAGGTCGTCACCCTGCGAAGCTAACTGGTAACCCTGGCGTACACGCAGTGCACCCGCCTGCACTAAGAGCGCGATGACCAGGTGCGCAGCAATGCCTACGCAGGCCTAAAGCACTGTCAAAACTGCTTAGCTGCATACGATTTCGCATTGTTACATCGCGCTGTGTGCGCTCGTCTCGAAGCGAATCTCTATGATGTGATCTGCTGTTTCACCCCTGCGCAAAAGTGAATCTTCAGACATATATAGCTAGCTACTCGCTCTCACTGTGGGCCTTGCAGGTGGTGCGTTTGGTTCGCACTGTGTCATTTAGTATGTAAGTTATTCCATACAGCTGCGGGCGATCCTCAAGGTTGTCACCCTGCGAAGCTAACTGATAACCCTGGCGTACACGCAGTGCACCCGCCGTTCGCTTTTAGAGTGCGATGACCAGGTGCGCAGCAGTGCCTTCGCAGGCCTAAAGCACTCTCAAAACTGCTTAGCTGCATACGATTTCGCATTGTTTTATGACGCTGTGTGCGCTCGTCTCGAAGCGTTTTATGAAACTCTATGATAAGATATGCTGTTAGACCTTTGTATTAAAGCGAATCGTCAGACATATATAGCTAGCTACTCGCTCTCACTGTGCGCCTTGCAGGTGGTGCGTTTTGGCGCCATTTTTGCACTGTGTCATTTTAGTATGTAAGTTATTCCATACAGCTGCGGGCGATCCTCAAGGTCGTCACCCTGCGAAGCTAACTGGTTACCCTGGCGTACACGCAGTGCACCCGCCTGCACTTAGAGTGCGATGACCAGGTGCGCAGCAGTGCCTACGCAGGCCTAAAGCACTCTCAAAACTGTAGCTGCATACGATTTCGCATTGTTTTATGACGCTGTGTGCGCTCGTCTCGAAGCGAAACTCTATGATAAGATATGCTGTTAAGACCTTTGTATAAAAGCGAATCGTCAGACATATATAGCTAGCTACTCGCTCTCACTGTGCGCCTTGCAGGTGGTGCGTTTTGGCGCCATTTTGCACTGTGTCATTTTAGTATGTAAGTTATTCCATACAGCTGCGGGCGATCCTCAGGGTTGTCACCCTGCGAAGCTAACTGGTAACCCTGGCGTACACGCAGTGCACCCGCCTGCACTTAGAGTGCGATGACCAGGTGCGCAGCAGTGCCCTACGCAGGCCTAAAGCACTGTCAAAACTGCTTAGCTGCATACGATTTCGCATTGTTTTATGACGCTGTGTGCGCTCGTCTCGAAGCGAAACTCTATGATAAGAGCTGTTTCACCTTTGCGCAAAAGTGAATTTCAGACATATATAGCTAGCTACTCGCTCTCACTGTGCGCCTTGCAGGTGGTGCGTTTTGGCGCCATTTTGCACTGTGTCATTTAGTATGAAGTTATTCCATACAGCTGCGGGCGATCCTCAGGTTGTCACCCTGCGAAGCTAACTGATAACCCTGGCGTACACGCATACCCCGCCTGCACTTAGAGTGCGATGACCAGGTGCGCAGCAGTGCCTTCGCACGCCTAAAGCACTCTCAAAACTGCTTAGCTGCATACGATTTCGCATTGTTTTATGACGCTGTGTGCGCTCGTCTCGAAGCGAAACTCTATGATGTGATCTGCTGTTTCACCCCTGTATAAAAAGTGAATCTTCAGACATATATAGCTAGCTACTCGCTCTCACTGTGCGCCTTGCAGGTGGTGCGTTTTGGCGCCATTTTGCACTGTCATTTTTAGTATGTAAGTTATTCCATACAGCTGCGGGCGATCCTCAAGGTTGTCACCCTGCGAAGCTAACTGATTACCCTGGCGTACACGCTGTGCACCGCCTGCACTTAGAGTGCGATGACCAGGTGCGCAGCAGTGCCTTCGCAGGCCTAAAGCACTCTCAAAACTGCTTAGCTGAATACGATTTCGCATTGTTTTATGACGCTGTGTGCGCTCGTCTCGAAGCGAAACTCTATGATAAGATATGCTGTTAAACCTTTGTATAAAGCGAATCGTCAGATATATATAGCTAGCTACTCGCTCTCACTGTGCGCCTTGCAGGTGGTGCGTTTTGGCGCCATTTTCGCACTGTCATTTTTAGTATGTAAGTTATTCCGCAGCTGCGGGCGATCCTCAAGGTCGTCACCCTGCGAAGCTTACTGGTAACCCTAGCGTACGCAGTGCACCCGCCTGCCATAAGAGTGCGATGACCAGGTGCGCAGCAGTGCCTACGCAGGCCTAAAGCACTCTCAAAACTTCTTAGCTGCATACGATTTCGCATTGTTTTATGACGCTGTGTGCGCTCGTCTCGAAGCGAAACTCTATGATAAGATATGCTGTTAGACCTTTGTATAAAAGCGAATCGTCAGACATATATAGCTAGCTACTCGCTCTCACTGTGCGCCTTGCAGGTGGTGCGTTTTGGTGCCATTTTCGCACTGTGTCATTTTTAGTATGTAAGTTATTCCATACAGCTGCGGGCGATCCTCAAGGTTGTCACCCTGCGAAGCTAACTGATAACCCTGGCGTACACGCAGTGCACCCGCCTGCACTTAGGTGCGATGACCAGGTGCGCAGCAGTGCCTACGCAGGCCTAAAGCACTCTCAAAACTGTAGCTGCATACGATTTCGCATTGTTTTATGACGCTGTGTGCGCTCGTCTCGAAGCGAAACTCTATGATAAGATATGCTGTTAGACCTTTGTATAAAAGCAAATCGTCAGATATATATAGCTAGCTACTCGCTCTCACTGTGCGCCTTGCAGGTGGTGCGTTTTGGCGCCATTTTTTGCACTGTGTCATTTTAGTATGTAAGTTATTCCATACAGCTGCGGGCGATCCTCAAGGTCGTCACCCTGCGAAGCTAACTGGTTACCCTGGCGTACACGCAGTGCACCCGCCTGCACTTAGAGTGCGATGACCAGGTGCGCAGCAGTGCCTACGCAGGCCTAAAGCACTCTCAAGCTGCAGGCGATCCTCAAGGTCGTCACCCTGCGAAGCTAACTGGTTACCTGGCGTACGCAGTGCACCCGCATGCCATTAGACTGCGATGACCAGGTGCGCAGCAGTGCCTACGCAGGCCTAAAGCACTCTCAAAACTGTCTAGCTGCATACGATTTCGCATTGTTTTATGACGCTGTGTGCGCTCGTCTCGAAGCGAAACTCTATGATAAGATATGCTGTTAGACCTTTGTATAAAAGCGAATCGTCAGACATATATAGCTAGCTACTCGCTCTCACTGTGCGCCTTACAGGTGGTGCGTTTTGGCGCCATTTTTGCACTGTGTCATTTTAGTATGTAAGTTATTCCATACAGCTGCGGGCGATCCTCAAGGTCGTCACCCTGCGAAGCTAACTGGTAACCCTGGCGTACACGCAGTGCACCCGCCTGCACTAAGAGCGCGATGACCAGGTGCGCAGCAATGCCTACGCAGGCCTGAAGCACTGTCAAAACTGCTTAGCTGCATACGATTTCGCATTGTTACATCACGCTGTGTGCGCTCGTCTCGAAGCGAATCTCTATGATGTGATCTGCTGTTTCAGCCCTGCGCAAAAGTGAATCTTCAGACATATATAGCTAGCTACTCGCTCTCACTGTGCGCCTTGCAGGTGGTGCGTTTTGGTGCCATTTTCGCACTGTGTCATTTTAGTATGTAAGTTATTCCATACAGCTGCGGGCGATCCTCAAGGTTGTCACCCTGCGAAGCTAACTGATAACCCTGGCGTACACGCAGTGCACCCGCCTGCACTAAGAGTGCGATGACCAGGTGCGCAGCAGTGCCTACGCAGGCCTAAAGCACTCTCAAAACTGCTTAGCTGCATACGATTTCGCATTGTTTTATGACGCTGTGCGCTCGTCTCGAAGCGAAACTCTATGATAAGATATGCTGTTAGACCTTTGTATAAAAGCAGATCGTCAGACATATATAGCTAGCTACTCGCTCTCACTGTGCGCCTTGCAGGTGGTGCGTTTTGGCGCCATTTTTGCACTGTGTCATTTTAGTATGTAAGTTATTCCATACAGCTGCGGGCGATCCTCAAGGTCGTCACCCTGCGAAGCTAACTGGTTACCCTGGCGTACACGCAGTGCACCCGCCTGCACTTAGAGTGCGATGACCAGGTGCGCAGCAGTGCCTACGCAGGCCTAAAGCACTCTCAAAACTGCTTAGCTGAATACGATTTCGCATTGTTTTATGACGCTGTGTGCGCTCGTCTCGAAGCGAAACTCTATGATAAGATATGCTGTTAGACCTTTGTATAAAAGCGAATCGTCAGATATATATAGCTAGCTACTCGCTCTCACTGTGCGCCTTGCAGGTGGTGCGTTTTGGCGCAATTTTCGCACTGTGTCATTTTAGTATGTAAGTTATTCCATACAGCTGCGGGCGATCCTCAAGGTCGTCACCCTGCGAAGCTTACTGGTAACCCTGGCGTACACGCAGTGCACCCGCCTGCTTTAGAGTGCGATGACCAGGTGCGCAGCAGTGCCTACGCAGGCCTAAAGCACTCTCAAAACTGCTTAGCTGCATACGATTTCGCATTGTTACATGACGCTGTGTGCGCTCGTCTCGAAGCGAAACTCTATGATAAGATATGCTGTTAGACCTTTGTATAAAAGCGAATCGTCAGATATATATAGCTAGCTACTCGCTCTCACTGTGCGCCTTGCAGGTGGTGCGTTTTGGTGCCATTTTCGCACTGTGTCATTTTATTTTGTAAGTTATTCCATACAGCTGCGGGCGATCCTCAAGGTTGTCACCCTGCGAAGCTAACTTATAACCCTGGCGTACACGCAGTGCACCCGCCTGCACTTAGAGTGCGATGACCAGGTGCGCAGCAGTGCCTACGCAGGCCCTAAAGCACTCTCAAAACTGCTTAGCTGCATACGATTTCGCATTGTTTTATGACGCTGTGTGCGCTCGTCTCGAAGCGAAACTCTATGATAAGATATGCTGTTAGACCTTTGTATAAAAGCGAATCGTCAGACATATATAGCTAGCTACTCGCTCTCACTGTGCGCCTTACAGGGATATGCTGTTGAAACCTTTGTATAAAAGCGAATCGTCAGATATATTCCCCCCCTTTAAAAGGGGCCCCCCCCAAATGCCCCGGGAAAACCCCCCCCCTTTTTAAAACCTTTTTTAAAAATTTTTTTTTTGGGGGGTTTTTAAAAATTTTTTTTATTGGAACCTTTGAAAAAGGGCCCCCAAAGGGCCCCCCGGGGGGGGGCCCCCTTTTTTTTTAATTTTTAATTTTCCTTTAATTGGGGCCCCCCAAATTTAAAATTAATTTAAAGGGCCCCAACCCCGGCCCCGGGCCCCCAAAAAAAAAGGGGGGGGGAAAAAAAATTTTTTTAAAAATTTGCCTTTTAAACCTTTTTTTTTTTTTGAAGGAATTTTTTTTTGGGGTTTTTTTTGGAAAAAACCCCCTTTTTTTTTTGGGGGGTTTTTTTTTTTTTGGGGGTTTTTTTTTTTTTTTAATTTTTTTTCCCCCCCTTTTCCCCAACCCAAAATTTCCCCCGGAAAAACTTTCCCCCCCCCAAAAAAGGGGGGGGGCTGCCAGGGGCCAAAGGGTTAAAAAAAACCCCCCCCCTTTGCCTTTTTTTTTTTTTCTTTTTTTTGGGGGGGGGCCCCCCCAAAAAAAATTTTTTTTTATTTAAAAAATTTTAAAAAATTCCCCCCAAAACCCCCCCCCCTTCCCCTTTTTGGGGGTTTTTTTTTGGCCCTTTTTTTAATTTTTTAAAAAACCCCCCGGGTTTTTCCCCCCCCCCGGGAAAAGGTTCCCCGCCCCTTAAATTTCCCGGGGGGGGGGGCCCCCCCCCCCCCCTTTTAAAAAGGCCAATTTTTTCCTTTTTTTCCCCCCGGGGGGCCCCCGGGGGAAACCCAAAAATTTTTAAAAATTTTTTTAAAAAAATTTTTTCCCTTCCCTTTGGGGTTTTTGGGGGGTTTTTTTTTTTTTAATTGTAATTTTTTTAAAAATTTTTGGGGGCGCCCCCCCCCCGGAAAAGGGGGGGGGGCCCCCCCCCGGGGGAAAAAATCCGGGCCCCGGGGGCCCCCCCAAAACCCCCAAAATTTTTTTTTTAATTTTTTTCTTTTTTGGGGGGCCCCCGGGGGAACTTTTTTTGGGGTTTTTCCCCCCGGAAAAAACCAAACCCCAAAAGGGGCCCCCGCCCTTTTTGGGGTTTTTCCTTTTGGGGGTTTTTTTTTTTGAATTTTTTTAATTTTTTTCCCCCCCTTTTCCCCCCCAAGGCCCCCCGGGAAAAAACCCCCCGGGGGGCCCCCCCCCCCCCCCCGGGGGAAAACCCCCCAAAACCCAAACCCCCAAAAAAATTTTTTTTCCCTTTTTTTTTAAAATTTTTTTTAAAAAAAAAACCTTTTATAAAAAATTTTCCTTTTTAAAAAACAATCGGTTTTGGCCCCCTTGGGCCCTTTTTTCCCCCCGGGGGTTTTTTTTTTTTTGTTTTTTTTGGGGGGGGGGTTTTTCCCCCCGGGGAACCCCAAGGGAACCCCCCTTTTTGGCCCGGCCCCCAAAAGGGGCCCCCAACCCCAAAAAAACCGGGGCCGGGGAAAAAAACCCGGGGGGGGCCCCCGTTGGGGGCCCCCAAATTTTTTTGGGTTTGCTTTTTTCCCCCGGGAAAATTTAAAATTTGGGTTTTTTAAAAACCCCCCCCCCCCAATTTGGGGGTTTTTGGGGTTTTTCCCCCTTTTTGGGGGGTTTTTTTTTATTTTCCCGGGGGTTTTTTTTTGGGGGGGAAAAACCCGGGGCCCCCAACCCCCCCCGGGGGCCAAAAAGGGGGAGGGGGCCCCCCCCCGGGGAAAAAACCCCCCGGGGGGGGGGTTTTTTTAAAATTTGGGGGCCCCCCAAAATTTTTTTTTGGGGGGGGCCCCAAAAAAAAAGGGGTTTTTTTTTTTTTTTGGGGGGGGTTTTTTCCCCTTTTTTTCCCCCCCCCGGGGGGGGTTTTTTTTTTTAAATTTTTCCTTTTTTTTTTTTCCCCCCCGGGCCCGGGGGGGCCCCCTGCCAAAAAAACCCCCGGGGCCCCCCCCCCGGCCCAACCCAAAAACCCCCCCCCAAAGTTTTTTGGGGGGGGCCCCCCGGTTTTTTCCCGGGGCCCCCCGAAAAAATTTTTTAAAAAATTTTTAAACCCTTTTTTTTTTTTTTTCCCCCCCTTTTTGGGGGGGTTTTTTCCCCCTTTGGGGGTTTTATTTTTTTAAAAAAAAAAACCCCCGGGGGCTCCCCCCCCCAAAAACCGGTCCCCCCCGGGGGCCCCCCCCCCCGGGGGACCGGGGAAATTTTCCTTTTTTTTTTTAAAAACCAAACCTTTTTTTTTCCTTTTTCCCCGGGAAACCAAAAAAAGGGGCCCCCCCCCCCAAAGGGGGGGAAAAAAATTTTTTTCCCTTTTTTTTTTTGGGGGGGGGGGTTTTTGGGGGCCCCCCAATTTTTTTAACCCGGGGGCCCCCCGGGGGGGGGTTTTGCGAAGAATTTCCCCCCCGGGGGGGCCCCCCCCCCCCCAAAAGGGCCCCCGGGGGATTTTTTCCCCCCCGGGGGTTTTTGGGGTTTTAGATTTTTTTTTTCCCCCGGGGTTTTAAAAAAAAAAAACCCCCCGGGCCCTTTTAAAAAGGGCGTTTGGCCCTTTTAAATTTTTTTTATTGGTTAAAATTTTTTTTTTTTGGGGCAAGGGGGAAAAAAAAAAGGGGGCCCCTTCCCCCCCTAACCCCCCAAAATTTTAAGGGGGGGCCCCGGGCCCCCCCCAAAAAAAAAAAGGGGGCCCCCCAAAAAAACCCCGGGGGGAAACCAAACCATTTGGGTTTGGGGTTTTTTTTTTCCCCCTTTTTAAAAATGGGGCCCCCCCCCCCAAAAATTTTTTTTTTCCCTTTTTTGGTTTAAATTTTCCTTTTGGGGGGTTTTCCCCCGGGGGTTTTTTTAAAAGCCCCCCCCCCGGAAGGTAAAATTTCCCCGGGCCCCCGGGCCCCCCCAAATTAAAAGGGAACCGGGGAAAATTTTTTAAAAAAAAAAATTTTTAAAA